>OU974082.1:0-267500 GCA_918843875.1 Diadumene lineata
TGTAGGTTATTTGTACATTGGCTTTGCGTTTCAGTCTTGTTGCACCACCGTGACGCTGATATGATTGTTGTGCGGCCATTTTCGGATAAACTCATTTGTGTCGTGCAAAATACTAACGTTTTGCTAGTATTTTGATGTGAGCTGATCTTTTCTATCTGCAGGTGTGCCAGGGTGGCCTTTTACGTCCGTTGTCAGTGACGTTACACTACGTTTTGGTACTGTTAACTGCGACTGTTAATACTATAGGAGGTGAGCGATTTGTTGTGGTTTTCAGTGTGTATGTAGCCAAGGGCATTTGATTTGGGTATTTTCGCGTTTTATTCCGTCAGAGAAATGTCTGTGATGTAGGTTATTTGTACATTGGCTTTGCGTTTCAGTCTTGTTGCACCACCGTGACGCTGATATGATTGTTGTGCGGCCATTTTCGGATAAACTCATTTGTGTCGTGCAAAATACTAACGTTTTGCTAGTATTTTGATGTGAGCTGATCTTTTCTATCTGCAGGTGTGCCAGGGTGGCCTTTTACGTCCGTTGTCAGTGACGTTACACTACGTTTTGGTACTGTTAACTGCGACTGTTAATACTATAGGAGGTGAGCGATTTGTTGTGGTTTTCAGTGTGTATGTAGCCAAGGGCATTTGATTTGGGTATTTTCGCGTTTTATTCCGTCAGAGAAATGTCTGTGATGTAGGTTATTTGTACATTGGCTTTGCGTTTCAGTCTTGTTGCACCACCGTGACGCTGATATGATTGTTGTGCGGCCATTTTCGGATAAACTCATTTGTGTCGTGCAAAATACTAACGTTTTGCTAGTATTTTGATGTGAGCTGATCTTTTCTATCTGCAGGTGTGCCAGGGTGGCCTTTTACGTCCGTTGTCAGTGACGTTACACTACGTTTTGGTACTGTTAACTGCGACTGTTAATACTATAGGAGGTGAGCGATTTGTTGTGGTTTTCAGTGTGTATGTAGCCAAGAGCATTTGATTTGGGTATTTTCGCGTTTTATTCCGTCAGAAAAATGTCTGTGATGTAGGTTATTTGTACATTGGCTTTGCGTTTCAGTCTTGTTGCACCACCGTGACGCTGATATGATTGTTGTGCGGCCATTTTCGGATAAACTCATTTGTGTCGTGCAAAATACTAACGTTTTGCTAGTATTTTGATGTGAGCTGATCTTTTCTATCTGCAGGTGTGCCAGGGTGGCCTTTTACGTCCGTTGTCAGTGACGTTACACTACGTTTTGGTACTGTTAACTGCGACTGTTAATACTATAGGAGGTGAGCGATTTGTTGTGGTTTTCAGTGTGTATGTAGCCAAGAGCATTTGATTTGGGTATTTTCGCGTTTTATTCCGTCAGAGAAATGTCTGTGATGTAGGTTATTTGTACATTGGCTTTGCGTTTCAGTCTTGTTGCACCACCGTGACGCTGATATGATTGTTGTGCGGCCATTTTCGGATAAACTCATTTGTGTCGTGCAAAATACTAACGTTTTGCTAGTATTTTGATGTGAGCTGATCTTTTCTATCTGCAGGTGTGCCAGGGTGGCCTTTTACGTCCGTTGTCAGTGACGTTACACTACGTTTTGGTACTGTTAACTGCGACTGTTAATACTATAGGAGGTGAGCGATTTGTTGTGGTTTTCAGTGTGTATGTAGCCAAGGGCATTTGATTTGGGTATTTTCGCGTTTTATTCCGTCAGAGAAATGTCTGTGATGTAGGTTATTTGTACATTGGCTTTGCGTTTCAGTCTTGTTGCACCACCGTGACGCTGATATGATTGTTGTGCGGCCATTTTCGGATAAACTCATTTGTGTCGTGCAAAATACTAACGTTTTGCTAGTATTTTGATGTGAGCTGATCTTTTCTATCTGCAGGTGTGCCAGGGTGGCCTTTTACGTCCGTTGTCAGTGACGTTACACTACGTTTTGGTACTGTTAACTGCGACTGTTAATACTATAGGAGGTGAGCGATTTGTTGTGGTTTTCAGTGTGTATGTAGCCAAGGGCATTTGATTTGGGTATTTTCGCGTTTTATTCCGTCAGAGAAATGTCTGTGATGTAGGTTATTTGTACATTGGCTTTGCGTTTCAGTCTTGTTGCACCACCGTGACGCTGATATGATTGTTGTGCGGCCATTTTCGGATAAACTCATTTGTGTCGTGCAAAATACTAACGTTTTGCTAGTATTTTGATGTGAGCTGATCTTTTCTATCTGCAGGTGTGCCAGGGTGGCCTTTTACGTCCGTTGTCAGTGACGTTACACTACGTTTTGGTACTGTTAACTGCGACTGTTAATACTATAGGAGGTGAGCGATTTGTTGTGGTTTTCAGTGTGTATGTAGCCAAGAGCATTTGATTTGGGTATTTTCGCGTTTTATTCCGTCAGAAAAATGTCTGTGATGTAGGTTATTTGTACATTGGCTTTGCGTTTCAGTCTTGTTGCACCACCGTGACGCTGATATGATTGTTGTGCGGCCATTTTCGGATAAACTCATTTGTGTCGTGCAAAATACTAACGTTTTGCTAGTATTTTGATGTGAGCTGATCTTTTCTATCTGCAGGTGTGCCAGGGTGGCCTTTTACGTCCGTTGTCAGTGACGTTACACTACGTTTTGGTACTGTTAACTGCGACTGTTAATACTATAGGAGGTGAGCGATTTGTTGTGGTTTTCAGTGTGTATGTAGCCAAGGGCATTTGATTTGGGTATTTTCGCGTTTTATTCCGTCTTTAAAATCTTTTTCGTTTTATTCCGTTTTATTTACCACCGTGACGCTGTTATGATGAGCCGTATGTCCGGCTTGCACATGTTTGAGGAGTCTGACGACAGCTGGCATGACGGCCAGACAGGACAAAAATGGACGGCTGAGGCAACTTCTGGGGATGTCCCAGCCAATACCAAGCAGCAATTGAAGGCCTCACACCAGGTATGTAGGTCCGGTCATTTCATCCATCAAATTCCACGCCCAGGGCACATTGCACGCACTGTGCTCAAAGAAAAATATGCTAGAATTCAATGCAGTACATTTTTATTTCCTTGAATGCCACGCACTTATTTTTTTTATTTGTTATTTGTATTATTCATTTATTTACTTATTCATTCACTCATTCATTCATTATTTTTTTAAAGAAGTTAGAAAAGTCATGAGTATTCTAAGTTTGAACTCTAAATTTAAGATTAGTCTTGAAATTGATAGTTCTTTTGATTCCTTCCTTCCTTCCTTCATTTATTTATTTATTTTCACAATCCAGGAGAATTAAAAAATGCAAAGGGCCGTGTTACCAAACTGCTCTCCGACCTGATATGCACATCATCGAACAAAGTTAGCTGACTAGTAACCATTGGCAAACTCCTGGATTTCTTGCCTGGGTTGAAGCGGATCTCGTTGAAATCTGGGTGGAGTGTGTTTTGGCCAGAGTTCCGTAAAATCGCAACTGCCGTGGTAAAGCAAGAAACGTATCAGGCGTCGTACGCAGTGTTAATTGCAATGCGTGCACGCCTGAGGGCAGATGCTGGGGACAGCTGGATGCGATGGCTGACCAGCGAAGACCCGAGAGAAGCACAAGTCAATCGCAGCCACTTCGAAAACCTTTGATTATAAGGACCTTAAGCATGAGAACGAGCGAGACGACGACCACGAGTTTTGGACGCGCAATGTAGTCTAGTTTAGTCAAAATGTTTTCGCTGTTGACAACAACTTGTGTAAATGCAACAGTCATTTCAAAGGGACACATGTGCGTCAGCCAAGGGTATGGCAACTCGCTGTCGTCTTCGCCTCTCGTTCTCATGCTCAAGATCCTTAATACGCAAGGCTAGAAAAACTACACCCTCGCAAAAACAAACAAACAAACAAACAAAAAAAAAAAAAAAAAACAAACAAAAAACAAACAAAAAATCCCAGGCTGTATTTGCATCATTACAGGAATAGAATTGATCCCAAGGGGCTTGGCGGAGGCCCTCTTTGAAAGTTTCGATATCAAAAGATTTGAAGTTACGGTATAATTAATCTCTTTGTGTCCGTGTTTTGTATTATAACGGTTTATTTTGCGCACACAATAAATCAGATCGTGTTCGCTTAACCCTAGCTGTATCACCCCAGATATTGTGATTCTCTCAAGTCAATTAGAGTGCTACTGGTTTGTGTTGTTCTTGTTGGCTCATTGATTAATTGTTCAAAACCATAGTTAGTATTCTAACTTTCAGTAGAACAGTGTTGCCATCATTACTAGTTTCATTCAAATGATCACAATTAAAATCACCTAGTATGATGGTTTCTTTTGTTTCTCGATCAGTTTTTGCAAGAAATTATTCGTATTTATTTAATAAGTTTATGCCAGAGTTTGGAGGATGATATTATGTACAAACGATAAACGGTTTTGATGATTTAAACTTGACTTCCGTACAGATAAATTAAAGGTCTTCTTGGACCAAATCATCACGGTTAGAATGAATAATTGAATGAATGAACTCATACAAATACCTCCCCATGGACCTACAACCCAGGCCCCTACATAACAGTAGGGTGTCCTGACTGGAGGGTTAGTTTTGGTACTGTGAAGTGTGTGTGTCTCTTTTGTGAAAGAAAAACCAACAGCAACAACATCAGAAAAAAACAAAAAGAAAAAAAAAAAAAAAACAACAAACAAACAAACAAACAAGGTAGTTGACAAACGAACAGGTAGTCAAAATAGTCATTGTATAGTTTAATCATGCAATTTGATGTAATTAGTTTCTGTAGGAATGGAAGGGGACAAATTAATAAACTATGATTGGTTGATTGATTTATGTATGTATTGATTATATCTATGAATGAATGAATGAATGAATGAACGAATGAATGAACCCATACAAATACCTCCCCCCGGGCCTCGAACCCGGGCCCCTACATAACAGTAGGGTGTCCTGACTGGAGGGTTAGTTTTGGGCGATGTGAAGTGTGTGTGTCTGTTTTGTGAAAGAAAAAACCAACAGCAACAACATCAAAAACAAACCAAGCTCTCCCAACTTGCATAAATTAATGTGCAATAAATTGCCTTTCACAAATGAAATGAAACATATGTTTACGTACCAATCAAACTTCATACCAGAACCACTTTCACAAATGAAATGAAACACATGTGTACCTATCAATCAAACTTCATACCAGAACCACTTTCACAAATGAAATGAAACACATGTGTACCTATCAATCAAACTTCATACCAGAACCACTTTCACAAATGAAATGAAACACATGTGTACCTATCAATCAAACTTCATACCAGAACCACTTTCACAAATGAAATGAAACACATGTGTACCTATCAATCAAACTTCATACCAGAACCACTTTCACAAATGAAATGAAACACATGTGTACCTATCAATCAAACTTCATACCAGAACCACTTTCACAAATGAAATGAAACACATGTGTACCTATCAATCAAACTTCATACCAGAACCACTTTCACAAATGAAATGAAACACATGTGTACCTATCAATCAAACTTCATACCAGAACCACTTTCACAAATGAAATGAAACACATGTGTACCTATCAATCAAACTTCATACCAGAACCACTTTCACAAATGAAATGAAACACGTGTACCTATCAATCAAACTTCATACCAGAACCACTTTCACAAATGAAATGAAACACATGTGTACCTATCAATCAAACTTCATACCAGAACCACTTTCACAAATGAAATGAAACACATGTGTACCTATCAATCAAACTTCATACCAGAACCACTTTCACAAATGAAATGAAACACATGTGTACCTATCAATCAAACTTCATACCAGAACCACTTTCACAAATGAAATGAAACACATGTGTACCTATCAATCAAACTTCATACCAGAACCACTTTCACAAATGAAATGAAACACATGTGTACCTATCAATCAAACTTCATACCAGAACCACTTTCACAAATGAAATGAAACATATGTGCACGTATCAGTCAAACTTCAGGGGTCACCCATGTTCTTGTTGAGGGTGGGACCCTGCGATGCACACCCCAAAACATGTGAAAACATGGACAGAGTGAAATATTTAGTCCTCACAAGATAACGAATGAAAACTAGCATTTACCAAGAAGGCCATGTATCATGACATTTCTTGACTGTGTTCAAGACTGTGTTCAGTACAGGACCATTTCACTGGATCAACCAAACAGTTGAAAGACAACTTCGTTAAGGGACAGAAGAATAAGTTACAACTTATTTCCATTTCAAATGATAGACAACTCTTGAATTTTAGGATTTCAATGCCTACTTACCATTTATCAATTGATGGTTTTCAGCCGTTCCCAGGAGAGTGTGTGGAACAAAAGGCTGCCATGTCTTTTGTTTAAATTGTCTCCTGGGAATGGTAACCATCAATATCACAAGCCTTATCTTTTCGTTATATGACTTAATTTCTCCACTTTGTTGATCAAACGCCATTTGCAGGATAAGTTTTAAGTTGCGCTGAAATACACAGAATAAAAAATAACACATTAGAACAGTACGGAGAATGCATTGATCAAAAACAAGTTTTATAGAGTGAAAGGGATAAAGCATATAAATTAACAGCAGGGTGGCATGGGTGGCCGAGCGGTGAGAGCGCTGGCCTTTCACCACTGTGACCCGGATTCGATCCCTGGATCGGTCTGGGTGATATGTGAACTGAGTTTGTTTATAATGTGTTGTTTCTCTCTCATGCCACGAGGGTTCTCCGGGATCTCCGGTTTTCCTCCTTCCACCAAAAATCAACACCGTGAGTAGCGTTGTATGAGTTGAAATATAAATGTAGAGGTAGTGAGTGTGAGAGAATGCAGATGAAGAACCACTCAGTGGATATGCTGCATTTAAAGAATATTATTATTAGCTCTTTAATTGTCATTTCATTTCCTGACCTAGTCATATCTCGAAGATAAAATCCGTAAAATAATTTGAAACTATGTAATAAAATACCGTGATAATGTTAATTACCTCTCCTAACAGTTTTTAGCCTTTTGCTGTCGATCATAGTCAATCATCGAGGTTGTTCGGGCTTTTTTGTGTTTTTGCAATAACACTACTATGTTGTATGTAATGCACGAAATATGGCGCACGTGAGAGTTGTACCGCTGGCTTGCAACATGCGCCCGCAAGGCACACAGGAAACCCAATAACTAACCTGTTCGATTTTCTGGCATTTTAGCCAGCTGGACCATCACAAAAACCTCTTGCAAACTCGTCTTTGCAACCTCCCCATACATTCAGACAGTTTTGCAAAACGATTTTCCACTCCCTACAACGGGAAAAAACAATGACAAAGTTACGTGCACGAGGGAAACTGGGACCCAATGTTTACATATGTAACAATTAGACACACTTGTTTACTACCTATAGCTGGAATGAAACTATCTTTCCAAGGTGGTGAACGCCCTTTGCATACGTTACTTTGCTTGCTGCAGAGGTACTAGTTGGGGTTGTAAATGATGGACGCCATATACGGACAGTATTGCTCCAGTTCTGACGAAGAATCCTACGAAGACCTTGTACAGTACCCGAATACCAGTATAGATACTACCTGCTATGTGGATTTGTGCAGTGATAGCGACGACGACCAATTAGATAGACTTGACGCTGAACGCTGCCACAACGAACGCAAACATCAACTGAAAGAAGAACGTGGAGGAAGCGAAGATTTTCAAATCCAACAACAACAACCAGAACAACAAGCACTTGAAGAAGTACAAATAAAATTAGCAGAACAACAACAAGAATTGTCAACGAAACGACGAGCTGAATTCTACCCGCATTCCACTGTAGCTACGAATGTAAGTCAGATAGACAGCGATTCAGAGCAAAGCTACTATCATGTTGACGTCGAAAATGATGTGTCCACAGATTTAACACCAACGATTCATTCCAGTACTGAATTGCCAGCAACGTCAACGGGGAAAAAGTACGCTCTCTCCAAGGACTGCTTGACTTCAGAGATGGGGGCTTTCTTCAAGGCATTACGAAACTACTTCATCAAAACTGTGAACCTAGAACGCCAAAAAGCCCCCATTTTAGTTTCAACATTCAACAAAGCCGAGGAGAGAATTCTTTGTAAGTCTCAGCTAGGTCTTAATCCTTTATATATCAATGTATATGCAATCGGCCGCCACTCCCACAAAACCCAGGGCGGTGGCGCTCTTGGATTTGAGGGCATTAGATAAATTTAGTTCTATTCATTTTGTTAATTGATACGATAGCTACTGGTGCTTTAACCCGAGGGAGAAACACATTTATTTAATAATTAGCTGTCGTGCATGGCATTGTACTTTACATTACAATTTCTACATTCGTTTTCCTTTTCACTAACAGGCTTTCTGGGATTTGCAAACAACCAGCTCAATTTGACCCCCACACCAGAACTATTTCTGCGTGGAAAAGTCATCGAGAAATATATCACCTACCTTCAGGTAATCAATTAGTTTTGCATGCCTTTTGGAACACAGCTTTTGGGTTGTCCAGCTGCCAGACAGTGATAGTTTTTGAGCTTATGGACCATACAATCACTAATAATTTTGCTTGAGAGTGCTAATATTTGCATGGAGATGCAAACCATGCATTCTATGTTGCATTTTTTCTTTTTCTTACATAGGAAGAAAGGTGTCTCTCTGCTGCTACGATAAGTAATCATGCAGCTGCACTGCTCTACCCGGCTAAATTTCTTCATGGTGATGCCTCTCCACAGTATATAGGGATTAAGGTTATAAAGCAGTTGAGAGCACAGGTCTGTGAAATTTTGGGTACTCCAAAAATCTTGTATAATATCTGATGCTATGAGTAAATTGCATTCAAGTACAGCTCACTGGTAATTGCTCCTCTCTAAATTTTGTAGATCTGTTTCAAACAACTACCCTAATTGTCAGCAACCAGTAAATTTTTGAAATGGAATTGTATGTTGGCATGATAGTGACACAATCTTATCTTATTGACTGACTGATTTTTGTTCAGGTATCATTCTACCAGAGGAAAGCTATGATTGAAAGACCATCCTCTAAAGAAGAACTGGAGACAAGTAATCGATGGCTTGATTGGTAAAGTAGTACAGGATTTATAAACAAATGTGATTCAGAGAATTAATTGTAAATTATCAATACTTTGTTGCAGTGTGTGCATGACTGACGTGTCTGCTAATAGTCCATATTGATTGCTTGCATCCTTTTGTAATAATATTGGCTGTACCACTATACCACAGTCAATGTTCTTGCCTAACCTGACTATCTCTATCTGCAGGTCAGAGATTGTGAAAGCTGTTGGTCTGCAGCGAGAAAGGATGAACTTAGCCAAGTCAACACTGGCCAAGGCAACAGAGTGTGCAAACTTACTGCTTCTTGCACTATACACTCATATGCCTCCTTCAAGAGGGCTTGAAATTCGAACCTTGGAGATAGTACCAGAGAATCACTCGATTACCAGTTCTCTCCTGGGTAACAAGAATCTAGTTTCACTAGATGATGAGGGGAGGGTCACATTCAGATTCCAGAATTACAAGACTGTGAAGACCTATGGAACTGACACAACTGTGCTAGAGGTGAGTGCATGTTTATATTGCATATTGCTTTTAGATTGATCACTCATTCATATCATTGCATACCATTGGTATACGACGTAGCACAAATATCACATTGTAAGAATTACACCAGGTTATCTATACTTTAGTTATATATATCTATATATTTTCTTTTTCTATTTCTTGTGCAGCCAAGTAACGAAATAAGCATCATATTGAAGGACTACATAAGGATACACAGATCAAAACTTGTCAATCAACATAGCGAAAACTTTTTACTCCTGGTAAGTCATGGCTCACATGCCACAAGATTACATTTCACATTACTTTTAGGGTTTACCCTAACCCTAACCCTAACCCTAACCCTAACCCTAACCCTAACCCTAACCCTAAACCCCAAAACCCCAAAACCCCAAAACCCCAAAACCCCAAAACCCCAAAACCCCAAAACCCCAAAACCCCAAAACCCCAAACCCCAAACCCCAAACCCCAAACCCCAAACCCCAAACCCCAAACCCCAAACCCCAAACCCCAAACCCCAAACCCCAAACCCCAAACCCTAAACCCTAAACCCTTTTAAAAATAACCCCATCCTATTTAACAATAACCCTAAACGTTTTAACAATAACCCTAACCCTTTTAACAATAACCCTAAACGTTTTAACAATAACCCTAACCCTTTTAACAATAACCCTAAACCTTTTAACAATAACCCTAACCCTTTTAACAATAACTCTAAACCTTTTAACAATAACACTAACCTTAGGCAAGCTCATCTGAAATCCACGAGTTTTTTATTCTTTGCCAGATGTTGTACTTCACTTGTTCATTGGAATTTTTTGTCTAAAAGATAAAAGTATTAGGGTTAGGGTTAGGGTTAGGGTTAGGGTTAGGGTTAGGGTTAGGGTTAGGGTTAGGGTTAGGGTTAGGGTTAGGGTTAGGGTTAGGGTTAGTGTTAGGGTTAGTGTTAGGGTTAGTGTTAGGGTTAGGGTTAGGGTTAGGGTTAGGGTTAGGGTTAGGGTTAGGGTTAGGGTTAGGGTTAGGGTTAGGGTTAGGGTTAGGGTTAGGGTTAGGGTTAGGGTTAGGGTTAGGGTTAGGGTTAGGGTTAGGGTTAGGGTTAGGCTTTGCATGGTTAGGGTGTAGGAATTGTTTCTTTGGTAAGGGTAGGAAAATCGTTACAAAAGTATTTGATCATGATGTAATTTATCATTTTTTTGAAGTTTTTTTTTATTTATTTATTTATTTATTCTTTTTTTTTGTTTCTTTTTTTTTTCTTATTTTATTTATTTACTTATTGTTTTTATTATTGTATATATATATATATATATATATATTGTGATTTTCCTAATTTTTTTCGAGTTTTTTTTTTTACGTTGGCTCCTGATTTCTTTGGAATCCTTTTTTTTGAACTCATTTTTTTTTTGTCGATCCTGCTCTCTATTTCAAGTCGGCTTATGATTTTTTTTTGTAGTATATGAAGTTATTTATGATTTATAATATCTTCATACCAACTTGTAAATTATTTTTTCGAAATTGAAGCACTTTAAATTAATGCTTTGAAAAGATGTGAAAAAATACTCGACTTCAACCGTGACTTGAACCGCAGACCTCTCGTTTATCAAAGCTGTGTCTACCAATTATGCTATGAAGCCGCAAGTTTTAGTTTACGCTCCAATTGTTGGAATTGATCAGCAATATGTTTGACTAAGGGTTTACGTTATTGTATTTGTAAAATTTCTTCTCCTTCAGTGACTTTTTCGGCAGCGGCTCAGACTAGAACTTTGAAACCTTATTCAGTCCTCTTTTTCGGCCTTTAAACATCAAGTAAAAATGTAATTTATTTAAAACAGTTTTTGGGCAAACCCTAAACCTTTCGCGATAACATTGGGGATTATTAGCTTGATAAACTTGAGGAATATGAAGTGATGTTGTTAGTGTTTGACCTATATCGCAGCGACTAAGAAGACCACTGGAAGAAAGAATTAAGTATAAGGATGTTCGACTCGCCAAAACAGAAACACTCCACTAAGACCAGCCACTGTCCCGACATGCAAAAAAATCGAATGTGTCGACCAAGACAAACATTGGAATTCCCGGCATGTCAAGGAGGCTATCTGAGATCAGACAATCGTTTCGGAAACTACAGAGTCACATTACAAGTAACATACGACCACATACGACTACATAGTAGCTACACACCACTACATACGAGTAACATACCACTACATACATGTAACATACGAGTAAAAAAAGGCGTAATGTTTTTAAAGTGACAGGCATGGAGACTTGACCCGGATGTTACGTCATGTATTTAATGTTTTTCAATGCGAATGAGCAACTTTTTTTAATCAAGTACTTTGTCGTTGTTGAATCAATTCGAACAATTTTAAAAAGTATTTTTTACTACCTTTGATAAACTTGCTTATTTTTTGGTAACGAAAATTAATTTTGCATATTCTCATATTCATAACCGGATTTTAATGAATAATATTAAAAACAAAATAAACAATCAAAAATACTCGAAATTACATACAAAATGTGAAAGACAGAAAATATTGGAGTGTTTTATATAGAGTACACGCACTAAACAACATAAATACCACTAAATAGTGCTAATTTATGCTGATTCTATTGTTTTCTTTTGTTTAATTGGTGCCATTTACTACTAAATAGTGATACCTATTTCACACTTTTAGGGCCTCTCACATGATTCCGGAATGAGATTTATTCCAGAGCGACTTTCACTCCGAAATGAAGTTCGTACTGCATTCACATGCGAGTTCGACTGGTTATCGCTTATTGTGCGAAATAGAAGTGAATCATTTGTCCATAGGTATTTTTTTAATTAGACAAGAAAAGAAACCAATCTCGTCTTTTCTTCATGGCTTTTAGGTATACGCAGCTCGACCCAGTCTTCCCGGTTTATGTTTTTCATTCCCGAACAATGTTCGTTCCGAGTTTACATGATTCCAGAATGAAATTCCATTCTTGAACTGGAATTTCATTCGGATTGAAAACCGGAATGAACTCATTCCAGAATGACTTGACCTCGAGCAGTATTTCATTCTGGCATCATGTGAACGAACACATGCATAGAAGTCTTACGGGGATGGAATGAACTCATTCCAGAATGAATCCTATTCCGGAATCATGCGAGAAGGCCCTAATAGGGCTATTGTTACGTTTACGGTTTAGGCTTTACGGCTTAGGGTTAGGGTTAGGGCTATTGTTACGTTTACGGTTTAGGCTTTACGGCTTAGGGTTAGGGTTAGGGCTATTGTTACGTTTACGGTTTATGCTTTACGGCTTAGGGTTTTTGGTTTCCAGTTTCGATAATTTTTTGGTCGTTTTGATATTTTGATAACTTGATTAATTTTTTTTAGACTTAGCCTCATTCCACTGGTTATTTATTCACCGTTGGTTGTTGCACTGTTCTACACCATTCATAAAGTTAGGTGTTGGGGGTGGGGTGGGGTTAAGGGCTAGGGGTAGGTGTTGCTTTAATATTTAACTTACCCTCATTCCACTGGTTATGTATTCACTGCTAGTTGTTGCACTGTTCTTCACCATTCCATTTTTCAACTAAAACAAAATTATCGAATCAAATAAAAAAGGGTCTGATAACAAGAAAACGCGAAGTACATTAAGGCTTATCTTTGTCATGATACGCTTTGTACATAAAAATAAATGAAATTAATTTCTGTTTTTTTTTTTTAATTTCTTAGCAGAAGTCATAGTTAAATACTTTTGCAAGCTTAGTTTTATATCATTCATAATTATTGTGAATTTAACCCGGTTGTTTTAGGGGCTGTTTATATCGGCAGGTCTAAAATGCAGACTGGAAAATGCAGACCGGTAAAATGCAGACTGGGAAAATGCAGACTGGGAAAATGCATCATTTTTTTAACATGATTTGTTCACTGTCATTGAATTCGGTAGATAATTCCATAATTCGAGTTGCTGAACGTTGAATTTTGCGTAGTCTGCATTTTACCGGTCTGCATTTTCCAGTCTGCATTTTAGACCTGGCGTGTGTGAAAGTCTAAAATGCAGACTGGAAAATGCAGACCGGTAAAATGCAGACTACCTGGTTAAAATACCCAATTAATTTTTTTTAACATGATTTGTTGACTGTCATTGCATTCGATAGATAATTCCATAATTCGATTTGTTAGACGTCATCGAATTCGAAAAATATCAGTCGTCTAATTCGGAAAAAAATACGTTGAAGGAAGATTTAAATTTTTATGTATTCTACTTTTTACCCATATATAAAAAATAATAAAATGTTCAACAAACGGATACAACTGATAGGATAATGTTGAAATGAATTTGGAATTTTTCGTAGTCTGCATTTTACCGGTCTGCACTTTGCAGTCTGCATTTTAGACCTGGCGTGTGTGAAAGTCTAAAATGCAGACTGGAAAATGCAGACCGGTAAAATGCAGACCGGTAAAAATACCTAATTTTTTTAACATGATTTGTTGACTGTCATTGAATTCGATAGATAATTCCATAATTCAAGTTGCTGAACGTTGAATTTTTCGCAATCTGCATTTTACCGGTCTGCACTTTCCAGTCTGCATTTTAGACCTGGCGTGTGTGAAAGTCTAAAATGCAGACTGGAAAATGCAGACCGGTAAAATGCAGACTACCTGGTTAAAATACCCAATTATTTTTAACATGATTTGTTGACTGTCATTGAATTGGATAGATAATTCCGTAATTCGATTTGTTAGACGTCATCGAATTCGAAAAATATCAGTCGTCTAATTCGGAAAAAAAATACCGGTCTGCATTTTACCGGTCTGCACTTTCCAGTCTGCATTTTAGACCTGGCGTGTGTGAAAGTCTAAAATGCAGACTGGAAAATGCAGACCGGTAAAATGCAGACTACCTGGTTAAAATACCCAATTATTTTTAACATGATTTGTTGACTGTCATTGAATTGGATAGATAATTCCGTAATTCGATTTGTTAGACGTCATCGAATTCGAAAAATATCAGTCGTCTAATTCGGAAAAAAATACGTTGAAGGAAGATTTAAATTTTTATGTATTCTACTTTTTACCCATATATAAAAAATAATAAAATGTTCAACAAACGGATACAACTGATAGGATAATGTTGAAATGAATTTGGAATTTTGCGTAGTCTGCATTTTACCGGTCTGCACTTTGCAGTCTGCATTTTAGACCTGGCGTGTGTGAAAGTCTAAAATGCAGACTGGAAAATGCAGACTCAGAAAATGCAGACTGCTCACAGCATCATGAATAAATATGTTTTCTAATAAATAGAATAGAGCAGAGATGATTCATATTTTTAGCTTCAAGTCTGAAAGAGTATCGATTTTCCACCAGTCTTCCCAAACCGCTAATTCTAAATCAACTTTTCTTCTTTAAAAATACAGCAATACTTTCTTAATGAATTTCGAATTCTCGTTATATGCTTTTTTGGATTGTCATTACATGTTCTAGTACGTCCTTCATTGCAGTTCATTTAAGAGAATAAAACACTCAAAACGTATTCGGTTGATATCAATTATTTTATTTCAGTAAATAAAATTAACAAAAGTTGCTTTTAAATGATAAAATAAGGGTGGCCGAGAACGCTGACCTTTCATCGCTATGACTATGATAATGTATATGTAACCAGGTGAAATCTGATAGTTTTTATATTTTGCTCACATAGCAAAGCAAGGTTTCTAGATAATAGATTGTACCAGGCTAAGAGAGTCTGATGTTTTAGATAGGCACCAAGGGTTTGTCTTTGTGACCTACTATAATCCTTGTGTAAACGTATAATGAATACTTTTAGATGTCCAGGAAATGAGAGCTGACACACCCTGTTTATGTCACCTGATTATCTTGTAAATATTGATCTTTTTAATTTAACATGATCATGTATCATGACATAATACATTTTAATCAATCGAAAGGCGTAGGGTAGGGAAAATCTCCTTTCGTTTGGTCTATGAAACAAAATAAGATTTGTATTGAGGTTACAGGAAGGGTTCACGGGGTACTTTCGTAAAAAAAACGCCAGCGCGTCGGAGTTTTCGCTATTTCAATAAATTATATATCATTTTAAAGCTGAATAACTGAAGAATATGACTGTTGTGTTTTTATTTCGAAACCGTAAAAAGGTCGCGAGTTTTAGTGCTCCGAATGGAAAGTGAGAGCTTTTGTTTGAGAAAGTAACCCAAGAATATGTTCGATCGGATTACTTTAAAATCTGTACAATATCAATCATCACATACGTGGCTACAAAAACGTGTGAGCGATTTTTAATATTTTACTTGGTTAAAAAATAATCAGCAGTTGAATTTTGCAGTCGATTGTTTTTCGTGAAATCTGATACTAACCATCAAATTAAAATGTAAAAAAGTTATCAAAAAACGCTCACACGTTATTGTTTTTGATGAGTTGAGTGTGCTGTAGGAAAATTGTAAACGTATTTGGTTGAAATCCAGCTCCAGCGCGTTACTTTTGAGAACTTCGATGATCAGAGAAAAACACAAGCCGAGAAATCGCCCTCTAATGTTGTGTATACATCAAACCTCATCTGTCATGATCTGTCAAGAGAGGTCAGATAAGGTCGAGAACAGACCAATCAGAAACGTGGCTTGTAAGTTGTGTTTGGAAATGGTCTTGAGTTCGCGGGAAATCCAAGAATCAAACCATGACCCTTTATCGCTTTCAGCGAGTGCTTTCAAATCATCTTCTTTGAACTTCGTGATACGGAAACCACTGATCTTCGTTTCTTCTTTATGGAAGACCAAGGGCTGTTTTTTTGTCGCTTGGACATCAAAATGGACTAAAGCTTTTGGCTAATTGTAGATATAAAGTAATGTAGATAGAAGAGTAATATTTTCGTATTTTTCGTTTGTATTTTTCGCTTCAACTGAACAATGAACAAGCGTGGTCTAGTTGTTTCTATATTTCGCGATATCTCCCGGATGACTATTTTGCCACGAAATGCACCGTAGTGAATGTCACGCAATATAGGATTACGACACATTTTTCGTTTTATTTACTTGTATGAATATACGTTTTTCTCTAATATCTCGATAACGAAAAATGTTTTCGGAAATATTTTTTTTGCATTCGAAAGATTGTTCTTTTAATATAGCGTTCCATTAATAAAAAAAAATTGAAAAATTTTCGATTTGAACCCTTCCTGTGACCTTAAAAGAAAGTATCTAGATAAAAGCGCTTCTATTGAAAGGTGTACAGTTTTGTCTTTTTATAGGTGCCAGTGTGTAAATTCCGAAATCGGTTCTCGCCGTCAACTCGCATGTTTGATGGACATCAGTCTTCGAACGACAACAAAAACTTTACGCCGACTATTGTAAATGATGTAACAATACTTTCAATGAATAAATATTATTTATTTGAAAATGTCCAGTGCAGACCGGTAACATGCAGACTGCGAAAAATTCAACGTTCAGCAACTTGAATTATGGAATTATCTATCGAATTCAATGACAGTCAACAAATCATGTTAAAAAAATTAGGTATTTTTACCGGTCTGCATTTTACCGGTCTGCATTATCCAGTCTGCATTTTAGACTTTCACACACGCCAGGTCTAAAATGCAGACTGGAAAGTGCAGACCGGTAAAATGCAGACTGCGAAAAATTCAACGTTCAGCAACTTGAATTATGGAATTATCTATCGAATTCAATGACAGTCAACAAATCATGTTAAAAAAAATTAATTGGGTATTTTAACCAGGTAGTCTGCATTTTACCGGTCTGCATTTTCCAGTCTGCATTTTAGACTTTCACACACGCCAGGTCTAAAATGCAGACTGGAAAGTGCAGACCGGTAAAATGCAGACTACGCAAAATTCAACGTTCAGTAACTCGAATTACGGAATTATCTATCCAATTCAATGACAGTCAACAAATCATGTTAAAAATAATTGGGTATTTTAACCAGGCAGTCTGCATTTTACCGGTCTGCATTTTCCAGTCTGCATTTTAGACTTTTACACACGCCAGGTCTAAAATGCAGACTGGAAAGTGCAGACCGGTAAAATGCAGACTACGAAAAATTCCAAATTCATTTCAACATTATCCTATCAGTTGTATCCGTTTGTTGAACATTTTATTATTTCATATATGGGTAAAAAGTAGAATACATAAAAATTTCAAATCTTCCTTCGACGTATTTTTTTCCGAATTAGACGACTGATATTTTTCGAATTCGATGACGTCTAACAAATCGAATTACGGAATTATCTATCCAATTCAATGACAGTCAACAAATCATGTTAAAAATAATTGGGTATTTTAACCAGGTAGTCTGCATTTTACCGGTCTGCATTTTCCAGTCTGCATTTTAGACTTTCACACACGCCAGGTCTAAAATGCAGACTGGAAAGTGCAGACCGGTAAAATGCAGACTGCGAAAAATTCAACGTTCAGCAACTTGAATTATGGAATTATCTATCGAATTCAATGACAGTCAACAAATCATGTTAAAAAAAATTAATTGGGTATTTTAACCAGGCAGTCTGCATTTTACCGGTCTGCATTTTCCAGTCTGCATTTTAGACTTTCACACACGCCAGGTCTAAAATGCAGACTGGAAAGTGCAGACCGGTAAAATGCAGACTACGAAAAATTCAACGTTCAGCAACTCGAATTATGGAATTATCTGCCGAATTCAATGACAGTGAACACATCATGTTAAAAAAATGATGCATTTTCCCAGTCTGCATTTTCCCAGTCTGCATTTTACCGGTCTGCATTTTCCAGTCTGCATTTTAGACCTGCCGCTGTTTATATGGAGTGAGCCAGAATGGTTTAACGGGCTGGTTTCTTTTGTGTTCAAGCTGTCAGCATATCAAACTTATTCCCCATATTGTGGAATATTTGCTCAAACTATCAATATCAATTCTGTCGAAGCTTATTTGGACATTAGTTATAACACAAAAAGTTATTATAAGTAAGTTATAGATGTTACTTATTGATACTGCATGTAAACATTGGAATTTTGCGATTTGACTGCGAAGAATCGCCATTGCCGGCTACAACGTCCTCTGCTATTGCCTACACCGACACAAGAAAGATGGTTATAAATACGGCAAAGAACTCCATCTTCTCTTGCTATTTGCCCCATCGAATTTTGTCGAAAAATAGACAATTTATATGTCAAAATACAGGAAATTTTATGTAGAATTCGATTTATGCGGTAAAAATGGACCTGAGCATGCGTATTAGGGCGTAAAGTGACGTTTTGTAACGCAACTGGGTCACAGAGGTCAATTTCTCTTGTAAAAGCACTAAATGTCCTCTGTTTGCATATCTAAATTGCCCCACGAAAAGTTTGCCTTAATGGCTTGAAAACTATACAATATGACAGCTATAATAGTGTAATATTTGATCACCGTAGTAAAAATGTTGTTATTTCAGAGGGTTTTGAGTAAAACGGCAATATGCTGAAAATTTTATGGAATTTATACGGTGTTTATATGAAGTCTGAAGTGGAGCGTGACACTGGTGACTTCAAAGGGGCTTTTGTGACAATGAGTTTGATATGAGCATAAAAACAAAAGAACCAACACGGTTAACCGGTCTGGTTTCTTTTGTGTTCAAGCTATCAGAGCAAAAAAAAAAAAAACAAACA
Source organism: Diadumene lineata (assembly GCA_918843875.1). Classification (NCBI taxonomy): domain Eukaryota; kingdom Metazoa; phylum Cnidaria; class Anthozoa; order Actiniaria; family Diadumenidae; genus Diadumene; species Diadumene lineata. The sequence goes on from OU974082.1 coordinate 19,165, forward strand.
AACAAACAAATGAAACCAGCCCCCTCGACGGGGCTGGTTCGCCTCAAATAAACAGGCCCTGAAGCTACATAAATTAAAATTACCTTGGCTTGAAAGTATACTATTTCATCGTACGTAGCCTTCCCGATATTCTCGTTTTTCGCACTGAGCTCCAAAGTCTTTTCATAACGATAAGGTCGAAATAATTCTACATCTAGGTTTTTTTACCGAGTGTTCACTCCTAGATAATCTTGCTATTGTTGCATGTGTCCACCCATATCTCACTAGAATATGCATATCAGAAACCCGTGCATTTCTAAACAAAACATGGATTAAACACAGGGCGTGCATGTAATCAAGATGGCTATTGTTTTAAAATAACAAGAATTTGGTTACTGCAGTATCGATATTGTCTCCTAGCTTGTTGAATATGAATGAGGAAAAGCGCCGTAATATTTGGCACGCTTCTACGTTTACACTTTGTTTTTTTATTATCTATTAAATAGAGCGTTTTGCTAATGATGAGTTCAAAAATGCTAACTAACCACGTGGGAATGTCACTGTACATTGCACGAAGAACAAAGACACGTTGGATCAGATGATTATCGTAAAAGTTTTAATTTTCGCTGAAGAGCATAAAATGTTTGTATTAAAGTACTTTGTGACTTTTTGTATTTATTTGTACTTGTAGTGTACCGTAGTGTAAATATACATACGTATCTGAATCCTCTGGTTCACTAGGGTTAGGATAAAATAGCGGGCTTTAGTCCATACACCATACAATTTGTTGTAAAAATTCGTCATTTTGGTCCATATATTTGGCCAAAAAAGCTATTACAAGCTCTTCAACATGATATATAATTTGTGAACCAACAGTTTCTAGAAGTATGAGATACTCAGAAATCGTCCCAAATCCTTAGATTTTTTAGGATGGGTTCTCAGGTGTGAAAGTGGTAGTAATTTCTACGGATTCCTCAAAATCCAAGAAGACATGAATCCTATTCAATGAATCATAATCATTTGAAAGCTAATTAAAGCCTTAGTATAACCAGACAATCGAAAATTCGTCTATTAAAAAGTTGCAGGGGACACCAATAAACCATTTCGCTTAGTGTTTTGTTCATTTCAACGTAGTAATTTACCCGATTGTTTGGCTTGGACTTTGATTTGATATACATTCATTGAGAATATAAAACAGAAAGAAAAAATGTTTACAAAATGTGCCGTTTTCTAGCAAACTAAATTAATGTCTTTTTTATGGGCTATCGTAAATGGTTTTTTGTCCAAAAACGTTTTTTGCTCGTAATGACGAGCTATAATTAATGCTTTTTGATGGGCTATAGTCAGTTCTTTTTTGGTCGTTTTGATGGGCTATAGTAAATGCTTTTTTGGTCGTTTTGATGGGCTATAGTCAATGCTTTTTTGGTCGTTTTGATGGGCTATAGTCAATGCTTTTTTGGTCGTTTTGATGGGCTATAGTCAGTGCTTTTTTGGTCGATTTGATGGGCTATAGTCAATGCTTTTTTGGTCGTTTTGATGGGCTATAGTAAATGCTTTTTTGGTCATTTTGATGGACTATAGTCAATCGTTTTGATGGGCTATAGTAAATGCTTTTTTGGTCGTTTTGATGGACTATAGTCAGTGCTTTTTTGGTCGTTTTGATGGGCTATAGTCAGTGCTTTTTTGGTCGTTTTGATGGACTATAGTCAATGATTTTTTGGTCGTTTTTATGGGCTATAGTCAGTGCTTTGTTGGTCGTTTTGATGGGCTTTAGTCAGTGCTTTTTTGGTCGTTTTGAGGGGCTATAGTCAATGCTTTTTTTGTCCAAAAACGCACTTTTTTGATAAAAAAGCGTGGACTATAGCCCACCCAAATGACGGAAAATGCTCGATTTTCAATGACAATGCAAAGTCTACCAAAACTATCATAAATCATGTTTTTTAAAATGCATGTATTATATAACAGCCAAACCAAAATGACCGAAAACTCTGTGTTTTTTTTTTTTTCGATCAAAATGCAAGGACTTTATCCCACTAAAACGACCAAAAATGAGTGATTTTTGATCAAAATGTATGGACTATATGAGAAAGTATCAGAATACAAAGAAGACACATACTGTTTAATGATTGTATTTACTTAAAATTTCTACGAGAAAAGATACAAGTGATGCCTGATTCAGTGCCATCGTTACAATGAATTGTCAGAGACATTTGCTGTTTTGGAGAAAGGAAAGTATTATGGGTTATGTTCATCTTCGCCGTGACATCTTTGTCTTCAGGAGAAAAGTATTATGGGTTAGCGTGATCTTCGTAGTGACATATAGAGGTCTTCAGGAGGGAAGTACTTGGCACATTCCATGTCGAACACTTCACCCAGTCTTTGACGATTAATTTCACAGAACCTTAAAGAATAATTGTCAAGTGTCGTAAAAAAGAGCATGCTAGAATTAGTAAAGAGACCAAGTTTCAACTCATTTTACGCAACGAAACAGAAATAGCAGTGTTTTTCCACCCAACGAACGAATCTTTTCACGACTTTAATCTATTGTCAATTTTGTTGTGCTGTGTATTAGAAGCTGAAATTTTTCAGTGTTCTAAATTTGATATGCTATTTTCATTTCTGGGCTTCATTTTAACTGAGCTGCTTGATTTGATCACGTGACCTCGTGCAAGTAGCCCATTGTTAATCGTACAAGGCTTTAATCATGATGATGGCAGAGGCGAATACAATGGCAGGGGACCTTTTGATTTATTCTCATAGATAATGATTTCAATTGGTGATTGATAATCAGTATTTTTTTTATTTGTGCCCCCTTTCAAAATTTCCCGATCATGTTTTGTTTAGTGACATTGTGTTATGACAGTACTGTGATGATCGCATAATTTACCAGGGTGATGATGATGAGGATGATGATGTTCCTGGTGATATTGTTTTATAACAGTACTGTGATTATTGCATATTTTACCAGGATGATGATGGTGGTGGTGATGTTCGTGGTCATATTGTTTCGTAGCAGTACTTTGTATAGTGCATATTTTACCAGGATGATGACGATGATGGTGGTGATGTTCGTGGTCATATTGTTTCATAGCAGTACTTTGTATAGTGCATATTTTACCAGGATGATGACGATGATGATGGTGATGTTCGTGGTCATATTGTTTCATAGCAGTACTTTGTATAGTGCATATTTTACCAGGATGATGACGATGATCATGATGATGCTGTTATTCCTGGTCATATTGTTTTATAACAGTACTGTGATTATCGCCTATTTTACCAGGATGATGATGATGATGATGATGATGATATTCCTGGTCATATTGTTTTATAGCAGTACTGTGATTATCGCCTATTTTACCAGGATGATGATGATGATGATGGTGGTGATGTTCGTGGTCATATTGGTTTATAGCAGTACTGTGATTATCGCCTATTTTACCAGGATGATGATGATGATGATAATGATGATGATGATATTCCTGGTCATATTGGTTTATAGCAGTACTGTGATTATCGCCTATTTTACCAGGATGATGATGATGATGATGACGATGTTCCTGGTGACATTGTTTTATAACAGTACTGTGATTATCGCCTATTTTACCAGGATGATGATGATGATAATGATGATGATGATATTCCCGGTGATATTGTTTTATAGCAGTACTTTGTATATTGCCTGTAAGTTGGATTGAATGTTGACATTAAGTCTGTCTGTTTATGTAAAACACCTCATGAAGTCGTTTGCGATTCATTGCCAGTAATCTAAAGAACAACAAATATCATTTTATCGAGCCGCAACGACACTGACTTTGCACTAGAATGAGAAACGTTCATCGTTCACTATTGGCCTTCCTTCAGCTAACACAAAACTAAGCATGTTGTGCTTCCTTCATGACTAGAAAGTAATATGTTGTCAGCCAGAAAACGTGTTTGTGAGCAAGGGTTCATGAAGTACATTATCATCAGCATTAGTATCACCACTAATTACCATTAATCACCACTATTATGAATTACCAATAATATCACCACTATTATGAATTACCAATAATATCACCACTATTATGAATTACCAATAATATCACCACTATTATGAATTACCAATAATATCACCACTATTATGAATTACCAATAATATCACCACTATTATGAATTACCAATAATATCACCACTATTATGAATTACCATTAATATCACCACTATTATGAATTACCAATAATATCACCACTATTATGAATTACCAATAATATCACCACTATTATGAATTACCATTAATATCACCACTATTATGAATTACCAATAATATCACCACTATTATGAATTACCAATAATATCACCACTATTATGAATTACCAATAATATCACCACTATTATGAATTACCAATAATATCACCACTATTATGAATTACCAATAATATCACCACTATTATGAATTACCAATAATATCACCACTATTATGAATTACCAATAATATCACCACTATTATGAATTACCAATAATATCACCACTATTATGAATTACCAATAATATCACCACTATTATGAATTACCAATAATATCACCACTATTATGAATTACCATTAATATCACCACTATTATGAATTACCATTAATATCACCACTATTATGAATTACCAATAATATCACCACTATTATGAATTACCATTAATATCACCACTATTATGAATTACCATTATTAATGCACACTCTCATTGTTTTGAAGTGTTCTTTATTTCTAATAATCTAGGTTTCTAAAAGTCGGGGAGGGTTTTGAATTCAGCAGGGAAGAGTGGGGGTGATGAATTAATTCAATTCAAACTGTAGAGAGGTCATTATTGTGTACACGGAGATGGGACAGGGGGTCATTATTTGTTAAAATAATGACCTCCTATCCAATGTCAGTGGGTACAATAATGACCTGATTACAGTTTGCAAAACGTACTTAACAAACAAAACATACAGCAACAACAACAAAATGTTTTTTATTGTTTCGGTTGTTTATGATATTTCATTACAGTTCTCCATCATGCATTATGCATATGAACAGGACTTCATTAATTGTTGTAAATTGTAATATTACAATTCCCACCACTTACATTTACACATATTTTCCCTGGATTACTTTCAATCTCAGAAAATTTGTTCCGCGCGGATAAAACTTCCGCTTTATCACTATATTTCGCTCCATGGCTAGCTTGCACAATACTGGAAACCTCAACTAACTGATTATCCGATACCCTTTTGTAGCTTTGCAAAGAATCTGATCTATGGCCAGTTACCCCCTTTATCAATTGGTCATCAACATTTTTTTGAAACAATCTAGTCGCAGCTGTTGCTCGTAAAGAATGATTTGTGAAAAAACCATCTACCCCAGTTTCCTTCATCATTGACTGCACTACATTCTTAAGTGTATTATGACCCAAAGGAACACTACAGTACCATAATTCTCCTTTCTTGTAATTTTGCAAAGGCTTCAAGTAAAACGCCTTTTCTAATGCATCTTTAGGACAACGGCTTATATAATTGTTAACAATTCGCACAACACATCGCTCTGGACATTGTACATTGGCATATGCCCTACTAACTTTGGGTGTTAACTTGCGATGTTTTAACCCACCTTGCATAGTTTTAGACACACCCTCTGAATAAAGCAAATATTCCCTCCCCTCGGAATCAATATTAATTGAAAAATTACCTATTGTTAATTTCCTATGTTCATCCCCAGCCCTCATGCCAAAATTCAGGCCAATCAAATAAAGGGCTGTTCTCAACAGAACTTTGGGGCAACTATCGCCCAGAAATTTGTTCTCCCAAAGATAATTTTCTATTTCTTCAGAGATTACTTGTGCTTGCTTAGGATGCAAGCCTAGATTATTATTGGTTGAAGTTTTCATTTCGATATCTAGTGATTTTCGTAGCTTTTCATATGCCTCTCCAGAAAAAAACTGAACTACTCTGCCCTTCATTTCTAAATACTTCTGCAAACTACTCACTATCTCGTGCAAAGTTTTAGCAGGATACCGTTCGCCTCCTTCTTTTCTGACTTCTGCGATGAATTGGCTGAGGACGTCACTCAGGTCTTCATCTTGTCTAATATCCAACACGTCTGTCGTCCTCTCCACGATTTCAGAAACCAAAGACTTCTGTTTCATAGTCAAGTCATCACTTTTACGCCACATTGCCCAGTTCTGGTATAAACGGAAAGCCCACATTGCTTTTCTCTTTGTATTGGCAGGGATAGATTGTTCTGCTAGCTCGGCAAAATTTCGCTCTTCCGTTTTCTTGAAACGGACTTGCTCCTTTTCAATTGCTAAAAATTATAAAAGACGTTCATTTAGTGAAAAAAACATTTATACAAGTAGTTACTGAAAGTCAAGAGAACAACTTTGCATGATAAAATCACGGCAACAGAAACACGATGTTCAAATCACCTTTTGCAGTGAAAGACGAGTTGTCCTTTTCTAAACTGTCCACCAACTGCGATAAGATTTCATCGTCTTCATCGTCAGCTAAAATTTCGTCGAAGCACTCCATCTTTGTAGACAATCTTAGCAAAGTGAACGGCGAAGTGAGCTCAATGCACTGCACATTTAAATGCTAAAAGGTCTCATTGTGTTTTTCGATAAAGTGCAATTATTCAAGCATATAATTTGAGCTTTGCATTCAAGTTTATTTGAACTCCTACACAAAGCACAAAAATTCTTGTGCTTACTTGAAACCAATCAGACTTCGAATGCTTTGTATATAGAAATTTTAATGGACAACGACAACTACAATCACAGTGATTTATAGTCATGACGGAATTATTCTTTTCTTTGTATCTTTGTAAACTGACGCTGTAATAATACACCGAAAATACAAATGAAAATCAGATAAAAAGTGAACATAAAGTTTAATGCACCTTAAGAAAGTGTAATACGCTTGAGTCGTTTGCATATGATCGTGAATTCGAAAATAGATCATATAGTTTGTAGGAGAAGATAAGAAAAAAGAAAATAATGGCCTTGGACGTGTTTACCACTGTTAGTTTGCCTATTCTAAACTATCAATTGTCCTGCTCATTGCTTCTAAACCACGAACACAATATAGTTTTGATAATTCGATCAGCACACATAGTTTCGTTTCTTCGAAAACAATGAGAGTATGCATTAAATCGGATAATGGCCTCGCTCTTCGGATTATTGAAAATAATGACCTCGCGCTACGCGCTCGGTCATTATTTTCAATAATCCTCAGAGCTCGACCATTATCCTATACATATCACCACTATTATGAATTACCATTAATATCACCACTATTATGAATTACCAATAATATCACCACTATTATGAATTACTATTAATATCACCACTATTATGAATTACCAATAATATCACCACTATTATGAATTACCAATAATATCACCACTATTATGAATTACCAATAATATCACCACTATTATGAATTACTATTAATATCACCACTATTATGAATTACCAATAATATCACCACTATTATGAATTACCAATAATATCACCACTATTATGAATTACCATTAATATCACCACTATTATGAATTACCAATAATATCACCACTATTATGAATTACCATTAATATCACCACTATTATGAATTACTATTAATATCACCACTATTATGAATTACTATTAATATCACCACTATTATGAATTACCAATAATATCACCACTATTATGAATTACCAATAATATCACCACTATTATGAATTACCATTAATCACCACTATTATGAATTACCATTAATATCACCACTATTATGAATTACTATTAATATCACCACTATTATGAATTACCAATAATATCACCACTATTATGAATTACCAATAATATCACCACTATTATGAATTACCAATAATATCACCACTATTATGAATTACTAATAATATCACCACTATTATGAATTACCAATAATATCACCACTATTATGAATTACCAATAATATCACCACTATTATGAATTACCAATAATATCACCACTATTATGAATTACCAATAATATCACCACTATTATGAATTACCATTAATATCACCACTATTATGAATTACCATTAATATCACCACTATTATGAATTACCATTAATATCACCACTATTATGAATTACTATTAATATCACCACTATTATGAATTACCAATAATATCACCACTATTATGAATTACCATTAATATCACCACTATTATGAATTACCATTAATATCACCACTATTATGAATTACCAATAATATCACCACTATTATGAATTACTATTAATATCACCACTATTATGAATTACCAATAATATCACCACTATTATGAATTACCATTAATATCACCACTATTATGAATTACCAATAATATCACCACTATTATGAATTACCATTAATATCACCACTATTATGAATTACCATTAATATCACCACTATTATGAATTACTATTAATATCACCACTATTATGAATTACCAATAATATCACCACTATTATGAATTACCAATAATATCACCACTATTATGAATTACCAATAATATCACCACTATTATGAATTACCATTAATATCACCACTATTATGAATTACCATTAATATCACCACTATTATGAATTACCAATAATATCACCACTATTATGAATTACCAATAATATCACCACTATTATGAATTACCAATAATATCACCACTATTATGAATTACCATTAATATCACCACTATTATGAATTACCAATAATATCACCACTATTATGAATTACCAATAATATCACCACTATTATGAATTACCAATAATATCACCACTATTATGAATTACCAATAATATCACCACTATTATGAATTACCAATAATATCACCACTATTATGAATTACTAATAATATCACCACTATTATGAATTACCAATAATATCACCACTATTATGAATTACCAATAATATCACCACTATTATGAATTACCAATAATATCACCACTATTATGAATTACCAATAATATCACCACTATTATGAATTACCATTAATATCACCACTATTATGAATTACCATTAATATCACCACTATTATGAATTACCATTAATATCACCACTATTATGAATTACTATTAATATCACCACTATTATGAATTACCAATAATATCACCACTATTATGAATTACCAATAATATCACCACTATTATGAATTACCAATAATATCACCACTATTATGAATTACCATTAATATCACCACTATTATGAATTACCATTAATATCACCACTATTATGAATTACTATTAATATCACCACTATTATGAATTACCAATAATATCACCACTATTATGAATTACCAATAATATCACCACTATTATGAATTACCAATAATATCACCACTATTATGAATTACCAATAATATCACCACTATTATGAATTACCAATAATATCACCACTATTATCTAGATGATTACTTGAAGCGTGGCTTATATGTGATAACTATGATATGTCTTTAGGGATGGACCATTAGATATTTGAGGGGGGGATGGGCAAATACCTAAATAAATAAAAAATCGAGCGAAGCTTTAAACAAAGAAAAGAAAAATCGTGCGCGGCAGGTGTGCCAAAAGATGTGTCAAAAAAAAATCTAATGGTCCATTCCTTAGTGGTACGCACCTTTTGTGTGTGACTTGATTTAAATATCGCCAGTATGAAGGACGGATAGCTTCTACTTCAAACGCTGCCTAAAAAGCAGAATAAATCATTACAACAATATTTATAATAAATTGTATTTCTATATAGTCTATATAACACTAATTGTTCCAGGCGCTTTACAATATTAAAATATAACATAGAATGAAAAAAGAAAAAAAACACTAGAATTTACAATGTGATATAATAGGAAAAAACAAAACAAAGAACATAAAAATATAGTATACAGGTATATAATTTACAGATATGATTTAATAATATTAAAAATCTATTATATAATAAAAAAATGGTCAGGGTTCTATTATCACCATTAATATTAACATGTCTATAGGGGGAAAACATCCCTATTCGTGGCCGGAGAAGCGTCATTTGCGCCTAAGTTGACCAAGGGTGCAAATGATGCTACAAGGAACACAAATAAACAATATGCACGACAACAGTCATGTTATTACCATCAATATCTTCAATCAAAATATTTTAATTTAAAATCGCTGTAGCAAAAAACTTTTGATTCAATTTATGGGCTGAAGCGATCCTATGATTGCCCGCTGCCCACGTGTTTTGAAGAGGGCAGTTTGCCATTTGTCCTTCTATATATTGATGATAATAGGGATTATGACTGGTGATTTAGGGCAGTTTGCCATTTGTCCTTCTATATATTGATGATAATAGGGATTATGACTGGTGATTTGGGACAGTTTGCCATTTGTCCTTCTATATATTGATGATAATAGGGATTATGACTGGTGATTTAGGGCAGTTTGCCATTTGTCCTTCTATATATTGATGTTAATAGGGATTATGACTGGTGATTTGGGATAGTTTGCCATTTGTCCTTCTATATATTGATGATAATAGGGATTATGACTGGTGATTTGGGACAGTTTGCCATTTGTCCCTCTATATATTGATGATAATGACTATTATCACGTACACTGACATCATCGTCAATATCTTGCATTCTGTTGTTGTTGTATCTTCACCCTTAAATTAGAAACTATCTTGACTGCAGATTTTCATATTGCCAATGCCCTCTGGAAACACAGCAACTATGGCACATCGGAAATGTGACAGATGTGCCGGGGGGGGGGGGGGGGGGTACTACCCTTTATTGACTATATGGGTATGATCCGCTGAACAGGGTATGGTTTTTCAACCTTGGTCTCAGTCTTATATTGACTGGAGGGGTGGATATCAAAGTAGTGTCATAATTTTGCATGATACAATTGCTTTTCAATAAAAAAAAACTACCAACAATTGATGCCCAAGCTTTTATGGTCTCAAAAAAACATTATCTCAAGCTAGCTTAAGCTTTGAAAGTTGAAATGGTTGCTTTGCTCTGACTTTTTCCTTACAAATGCTAATACTCAACCCAATCATTGCTTTGTTGTACTTGTCCCTTACTTCTGATCAGTGATATAACTAGCTTCATTCATACACAGTTATGTGGACGGCAACATATCAAACAAGGCATCCTGAATTAGCAGTCTCTCAATTACGAGTGAAGGATATGATAGAAAGAGACTGTTAAGCATGGAACATTGTTTTCTTTATCATCATTATCATACAGCCAAATATCATCAAGTGCATTACATATAATGGTGAAGCTATCATGTGCAGTAGTATATATTATGGTATACATACAGGTATCATGTGCAGTAGTACATATTATGGTATACATACAGCTATCATGTGCAGTAGTATATATTATGGTATCCATACAGGTATCATGTGCAGTAGTATATATTATGGTATACATACAGCTATCATGTGCAGTAGTACATATTATGGTATACATACAGCTATCATGTGCAGTAGTACATATTATGGTATACATACAGCTATCATGTGCAGTAGTACATATTATGGTATACATAAAGCTATCATGTGCAGTAGTACATATTATGGTATACATAAAGCTATCATGTGCAGTAGTACATATTATGGTATACATAAAGCTATCATGTGCAGTAGTACATATTATGGTATACATAAAGCTATCATGTGCAGTAGTACATATTATGGTATACATACAGCTATCATGTGCAGTAGTACATATTATGGTATACATAAAGCTATCATGTGCAGTAGTACATATTATGGTATACATAAAGCTATCATGTGCAGTAGTACATATTATGGTATACATACAGCTATCATGTGCAGTACATATTATGGTATACATACAGCTATCATGTGCAGTACATATTATGGTATACATACAGCTATCATGTGCAGTACATATTATGGTATACATACAGCTATCATGTGCAGTAGTACATATTATGGTATACATAAAGCTATCATGTGCAGTAGTACATATGGTATACATACAGCTATCATGTACAGTAGTACATATTATGGTATACATACAGCTATCATGTGCAGTAGTACATATTATGGTATACATACAGCTATCATGTGCAGTAGTACATATTATGGTATACATAAAGCTATCATGTGCAGTAGTACATATTATGGTATACATACAGCTATCATGTGCAGTAGTACATATTATGGTATACATGCAGCTATCATGTGCAGTAGTACATATTATGGTATACATACAGCTATCATGTGCAGCAGTACATATGATGGTATACACACAGGTATCATGTGCAGTAGTACATATTATGGTATACATAAAGCTATCATGTGCAGTAGTACATATTATGGTATACATACAGCTATCATGTGCAGTAGTACGTATTATGGTATACATACAGCGTGAAAGGTCATTGCTGTACTGACTGTGTAGATAAGTATTCTGGCATAAGGAATGCTGGGAAGTACACCTTGTTTGATGCCTCTCTCATAGATTATCTATTAAATAGATGGACAAGTATTGCTTAGCAGCCTTTTAGACCAAGAGAATGTGTGTCAATGGTGTTGTTGCAGATACACAAGAGAATGTGTATGTCTATGGTGTTCCTGCAGATACACAAGATAATGTGTGTGTCTATGGTGTTCCTGCAGATACACAAGAGAATGTGTGTGTCTATGGTGTTCCTGCAGATACACAAGAGAATGTGTGTGTCTATGGTGTTCGTGCAGATACACAAGAGAATGTGTGTGTCTATGGTGTTCCTGCAGATACACAAGAGAATGTGTGTGTCTATGGTGTTCCTGCAGATGCACAAGAGAATGTGTGTCTATGGTGTTCCTGCAGATGCACAAGAGAATGTGTGTGTCTATGGTGTTGTTGCAGATACACAAGAGAATGTGTGTGTCTATTGTGTTGTTGCAGATACACAAGAGAATGTGTGTGTCTATGGTGTTCTTGCAGATACACAAGAGAATGTGTGTATCCATGGTGTTGTTGCAGATACACAAGAGAATGTGTGTGTCTATGGTGCTGTGCAGATACACAAGAGAATGTGTGCGTCTATGGTGTTCTTGCAGATACACAAGAGAATGTGTGTGTCTATGGTGCTGTGCAGATCTATACACAAGAGAATGTGTGCGTCTATGGTGTTCTTGCAGATACACAAGAGAATGTGTGTGTCTATGGTGTTCCTGCAGATACACAAGAGAATGTGTGTGTCTATTGTGTTGTTGCAGATACACAAGAGAATGTGTGTGTCTATGATGTTCTTGCAGATACACAAGAGAATGTGTGTGTCTATTGTGTTGTCGCAGATACACAAGAGAATGTGTGTGTCTATGATGTTCTTGCAGATACACAAGAGAATGTGTACTAAGCATAATAGTAATTAATGTAGAAAAAGACAGACAAATAAACATTATCACTCAGAGACTGAGAGAAAAAGACTAAACAAATGGATTGTAGTCTAGATATCCATGACAATAAATGTGATGTGTGACTTGTAAGTATTTAGTAAATGTTGAGAGGATTAGAGTTTGACAACAGCACAAATATGAGTGATAATTATTAATAGTCAGAGCACAAATATGAGTGATAATCATTAATAGTCAGAGCACTACATGCACCCTGACAAGACCAATGTTAGAGACCAGATGCACAGGTTTTGGGCTATCTCAAACGTTTAGATCATGCTCAATTGAAATATCTAAACAGAACAAAAGCAAAAAAGCTGGTGTCATTTGTCCACTTGTCATGAATTATTCTTTAAAACTACTGCCTAACTCTTATCCTATAGTATTAAGACATGGTTGGGTTTCTGCACCCATTGATTATATTAGATCCCAGTCTAGTTCATGCAATCCATATTACCTCTCCAATTTTAGAAGCAAGATAAAGAGCAATTGTAGAGCTACGGTAAAACATCATAGATAAGCCAGACAGACCACCAGCTAACAATGAATAACTATTGTCATGTTTACTTGTAATCAATGTCAGCACATACTCTACAACCTGAAAAATAAAATTATAATAATATTGTAATGGAAGAAAGAATAAGATATACATATTACATGTCTTTCACAGAACTTGAGCCCACATCTGCAGTATTCTCATCTGATGTTTTAACCACTGCACCACAATTATCCTAGTACAAGTACATATTATATTTTTCCTCTTAATCTTTCTTTCATTACAACACACCAAATGCATTCATAAATTGCAACTTTACTACGTTCATTCTATGAGTACATATTAACGAGACCCAACTCATCTTTAGAGAAAAATATTGCTTTGGGATGCTTATGGTTGCAGAACAATTCACAATCCAGCTGTGTTGCCACATGAGAAGCCTTGTGACATGACAATGAACACGTCAGACTAGTATACCGAAAACATGGGCTCAACGGCATGCCAAGGGCATATGATATTTTTCTATCATTCTTTCTTTGAATGACTGACTGACTGATTTTTTGTGATATTAAAAATGATGCTTACTTTAAAAATTGCTACACAGCTTCCTAGAAACATGCCACACTGAAAGTTGGTTTGATGTAAGATAACTTTGAATAATATACCTACAAAAAGACAACAAAAATTAATGGAGCAGATGATAATAGTGATGTAGATGATAGTGATGACTGCCAATAGAAATGTGGATGATAGTGATGACTGCCAATAGAGATGCAGATGATAGTGATGACTGCCAATAGAGATGCAGATGATAGTGATGACTGCCAATAGGAATGTAGATGATAGTGATAACTGCCAATAGGAATGTAGATGATAGTGATGACTGTTAATAGGGATGTAGATGATAGCGATGACTGCCAATAGGAATGTAGATGATAGTGATAACTGCCAAAACGGATGTAGATGATAGTGATGACTGCCAATAGGAATGTAGATGATAGTGATGACTGCCAATAGGAATGTAGATGATAGTGATAACTGCCAATAGGAATGTAGATGATAGTGATGACTGCTAATAGTGATGTAGATGATAGTGATGACTGCCAATAGGGGTGTAGATGATAGTGATGACTGTCAATAGTGATGTAGATGATAGTGATGACTGCCAATAGTGATGTAGATAATAGTGATGACTGCCATTAGGAATGTAGATGATAGTAATGACTGATAATTATGTAGATGATAGTGATGACTGCCAATATGATGTGGATGATAGTGATGACTGCCAATAGGGATGTAGATGATAGTGATGACTGCCAACAGGAATGTAGATGATAGTGATGACTGCTAATAGTGATGTAGATGATAGTGATGACTGCTAATAGGGATGTAGATGATAGTGATGACTGCCAATAGGAATGTAGATGATAGTGATGACTGCCAATAGGGATGTAGATGATAGTGAAAATTGCCAATAGGAATGTAGATGATAGTGATGACTGTTAATAGGGATGTAGATGATAGTGATGACTGCTAATAGGGATGTAGATGATAGTGATGACTGCTAATAGGGATGTAGATGATAGTGATGACTGCTAATAGGGATGTAGATGATAGTGATGACTGCTAATAGGGATGTAGATGATAGTGATGACTGCTAATAGGGATGTAGATGATAGTGATGACTGTCAATAGTGATGTAGATAGTGATGACTGTCAATAGCGATGTAGATGATAGTGATGACTGCTAATAGGGATGTAGATGATAGTGATGACTGCTACTAGGGATGTAGATGATAGTGATGACTGCTAATAGTGATGTAGATGATAGTGATGACTGGCAAGATACAGCTACGATTAGGCATGACCACAGCTTACTTACCAGGTTTCTTGATAACTATCGGTAAGTGAGTAAACAGTTGCAGACAATAACCCACAGTAAAAGCTTTTAAACTGTGCTTCACACTAGAAAAACAAGAAATTGATATACAACTATTAATTTGAGTATCAACAATTTAGTGTCAATTCATGATCTGTCGTTCAGCAAAACTGTTCATCAAGTGAATCATTACTAACTGATATCTTACCAGTCATTAGTAACTGATATCTTACCAGTCATCAGCCACCATTTTTATGGTTTGTCTGCATACTCGTTGCCAAGGTGATCTTCTTTTTTCTAAGATTTCGTCTGGTCTTTTAGTACCAATAAAAAACCTGACAAGCTTATGTAGTAAACCTTTCTTTAGCCAATCATTTCTATGGAGTTAATAACACTAGGGTTATAGGTGTAATGTAGGTAGATATCCTATAATACTAACCGGTACAAGTACATAATCATTGTTGCTGTTGTTAGACAAAATATATACCCATAGATATCTGATAATACTAACCGGTACAGGTACATCATTGTTGCTGTTGTTAAACAAAAGATATACCCATAGATACAGGGATGGTGGTATGATGCGGAAAAAAAATCAAAATTATGCGGAATTTCTGATAAAATTATGCGGAAAAAATCATTGATTATGCGGGAAAAAGTGTTGATTATGCGGAAAAATTGCACAATATTGCAAAACGTTATGCAATATTAAAGAAAACTGTATAAAACCATTTTGTGAGCATTTTAAGTTTAGAATATTTTTTAAGTCAAATGAAAACATGAAAAACATATTAATGATTTATTAATATACAGATCTGACAGCATAACCTCTTTCATAACAATAAGCTTTATACCATCTATAGACATTGTCCTGAGAGAGGTTTTCATTAGTACCTTAATTAACTGAAAGGTTTTCTAAATATAAATATTTAGGCAAACAAAAAACAAACAATATTTCTCAGTTTATGATACCGACTCCAAAAGAAACATGCGCATACTTACAAAGCTGTGTTCAAGTATTCAATTTTGAAAAATAACATGAACTGTAAAATAACATTACCGTAACTTTTCATACTGATTTATAAAAAATAGCCTTACTCAATACTAGTTCAAAAAGTTCAAATAGTTCTCAATCATGCTAAATTTATTTTGTGTAGTCTAGTTTTTAGCCAGTCAGTCATATTTAGTACATAACTATTACATAACACCCTATTTTCTACTTTTCTTTAAATACTGGTATACTTGCTCTACTTCTGGTAAGTCAGGAAATGTGAATGGACTGAATCCCATAATTCTGCATGGCCCATAAATAAAAATTTATCCATCTTACAATAGAATAATCAAGCATAAATCTGGAATAATTTATTGTAATTAAACACATGTAATTGTTCTGATATATAACAGCAAAGCTCATTGGATCATTTCAACCAATTAAAATTGCCGCTAAAACAAAACTAGTTCTAGTCTACGCTCTGCCATTACGAATGACGCCTTGTTGATAAACGTTAAATCGCACGAGTGTCGATTGTGCTATGGGGTTTTTCATGTTTTTTTCAAGTTTTTTACACAGAAAACCTATGTATTCTTATATTTTTTTTAAATATTATTGATATTTAACTTGTCCTGCAATTCAAAGTGTGTAATTTTTGGCATATGAAAGCATTTTGGTAAAGCGAAAAATCGCGAGAGTCTGGCTTGTTTTTGTGGAGTTTTTAAGGCTGTTCTCGAGATTTGTTTACAAAATAAAACCTTTCTTTTCTTATTTTTTTTCAAGAAGTTACGATATTTTGCTTGTTTTTTACTCAAAATTGTGAAAATTTTGGCTTATTATGCGATTTTTTCGCGATTACGCGGATTATGCGATTTTAGACCGATTATGCGAAATCGCATAATCGCGTTATACCACCATCCCTGTAGATATCTGATAATACTAACCGGTACAAGTACATAATCATTGTTGCTGTTGTTAAACAAAAGATATACCCATAGATATCTGATAATACTAACCGGTACAAGTACATCATTGTTGCTGTTGTTAAACAAAAGATATACCCATAGATATCTGATAATACTAACCGGTACAAGTACATCATTGTTGCTTTTGTTAAACAAAAGATATACCCATAGATATCTGATAATACTAACCGGTACAAGTACATATTCATTGTTGCTGTTGTTAAACAAAAGATATACCCATAGATATCTGATAATACTAACCGGTACAAGTACATATTCATTGTTGCTGTTGTTAAACAAAAGATATACCCATAGATATCTGATAATACTAACCGGTACAAGTACATCATTGTTGCTGTTGTGAAACAAAAAAGCCAAACCTGGACAGAATACACAACATGATTAAAATTTAATGGATAAACACATACCTATTGGATGAATGAATCAATGGAACAATGTTGAATAAATGATGAATAAATGAATGACACAAAGTAAAGAAATAAATAGCTGAGTAGGGTGATTCCTCAACTTACTTCACCATAAGGAACTGTCACCATTAAACCTCGTTTTTTCAACATATTGTACATCATTTCAATTGCCTGAAGAAGAAAGCAACAAATGGCTCAATGACAGTTGAATAATAAAGCTTTGCTTTAAGTTTTTGTAAAACAAAAATGTCAAATAACATTGTATACCCTTATGCACTATAATTGTACATGTTGTCCAATAACATTGTATAATCTTATTCTATACTGTACATGTTGTCCAATAACATTTACTGTACATGTTGTCCTAATAGTTTTGTATTTACATTATTCTAAGAATTACACCATTATCTACCACATGCAGGGTTATGGTCAGCTTTTAAGGACTTACATTATTAAACATATACAAAGCAAGAATTGGTTGTCTTTCTTTTCTTTCTATATTGATAGCAGCAAATGATGCCAACAAAGCTGGGAAAAATGCCATGGTTAATAGATAGAAACCACCAAGTACTTTCCTATTAAACAATAAACTACAATATCAATATTTTACAAATGAGATACCATGGTGACAAGCCCAAAGGGGTTGTTCTGCTTGTGAAATAATGTTTTGAGGATTTCCACAGTTTAAAGCACACATATTATCATCTTTGAAGATGAAAGACTTATATGATTGGGTTATACAGTCATGTAACATAACAAACACACAAAAAGACAAATTAAGAAAAAATTATTCTCCCTGCACCACAAACTACCTGTAATACTTGTGCATCTGATAATTACAATACTCACTGAGAGCCAAATTTCTTTTAATTTCATTTTATGATGGCAAGTGTGGATCTAGGTGTGTTGGAATGTTGGTCTAACAGATAAGCGAAATGTATGGACCACCATTACCACTGCCAAAAATACAGATTACGGTATAACTAGCTTTGTGTTATCCCGGATATTATAATACAACTGTTTGCAATATCTCTCAGTCTATAAAACCTTGAGCTACAGAAACTGACTTGGAACTAAGTTAGCTTTTTTATATGCTATAATTAAACCTACTAACTTAAAGTAGTGGCCGGGATATACTCAAAGTAACATAGCACCAAGCTTGTACCCAGTCCTTTTTAATTTGTTCACTCTTACCAGCATCCAGAAACATATTAAGACTCTGAGGAAATGGAATTTTCAGCTCTGATTTTTGAGTTCAAGTCACTACTGTGCACACCCACAATTCAAAATGGCATCCACACTTATCTTGGTGAATTCACTCGCCTGATTTGCAACAAGGTTGAATATTTTTTTTACTGATGAAAAATACCAGCTTCTTCCACACATAGTTATTCCAATAAATACGCTTGCTTTTATTAATACTTAGTCATCTTAGTTTGTTTAATTAGTTATAATTAACATTTTTTCATAATCACTCACTTGTGTTTAATATACTCTTTAACTTGATTGACTAAATGGCCGGCAGTCGAACATTTGTTAAAAAAGTCAAGATTATACGAACTAAAGTCCAAACTTAAGGTAATTCCGTAGTTTTGCACTGCGCATAGTTCTCCGCATGTTTCAAAATTTTTGTTTTCAGGACTTTTATCATGTAATCTAGTCAAATTATGTCTGTAATTAGTACTTTGAATAAAAAATTTGAAGCATTGCGATATTTTCGAGCGAGAAAACGGAACAATTTTGTAACTTGACCCAGTCCTCTCTCGGAAAACCTGTTTTTTGACAATAAAATGACAATATTTTTCACAATATTTCGCAAACTAGAACAGTGACCTATGTTTTTTATTTGATAAAATTATTTGTTTATTTAATAACATAACATCAAATATATCTAAAATTGAGCATAGGTCATCAGACTAACTTTTGAGAAATTTCCAAAATACTTTTTCCGCTTAGGACTTTTTCGAATGAATTAGCAGCTCGTGCGCTCGTTGGTATTTCGTCAATTTTTTTGAGATCACATATTTTTTTATACATCTGCTCTTTTTTTCTATTTAATGAAGTGCAGACATTTGAACAAAACACAAATTTTGCTCTTAAAAGACAAATTACTGTGTTTTTGTTCCGTTTCTCTTCGATTTTTTAGCTTTTTTCTTCGTTCTCAAGTCACCAAAATGCATGAACTTTGACGTCATATTGCACAAAAACGAAGTTGGTGACCCCCTTTTTTATTGTATGTTCTGAAAGCGTTTTTCAAAATTGTTTGTTAGAACGAATATAAAAAAATTTCATCAGGCAGTTTTATTTCTACGGAATTACCTTAATGCTTCTATCTTTTGATAAAGAATCCTCAAGAGATTGCATAACGTCTTTATCAAAACATTTCAGACTTTTATCCATTTAGTCAATTGAGTTATGTCACCGGCTGCCAGTCATATGGACACTGCCTAATATATTTCATCAAATAAAATATGATTTTTTCTAAAGTTATTGACATAGCATTTTGAACTAACAATGAAGTTTAATGTGATAGGATAGCTATTCAATGTTGATTTCTATTTGACTACGTTGGCTATTTTAATTGACACACATAGGCTAATCCGCTTAACAAGTTGGGCCATTTCACATCACAAGCTAGATCATTTCACTATAAGCTAAGACCATTTAACATAACAAGCTGGACCATTTCACTGTATGCTAGACCATTTCACATATTAACAAGCTAGCTCGTTTCAGTATGTTGTAAACCATTTCACTGTATGCTAGACCATTTCACATAACAAGCTGGACCATTTCACATAACAAGCTGGACCATTTCACATCACAAGCTGGACCATTTGACATCACAAGCTAGCTCGTTTCAGTATATTGTAGACCATTTCACTGTATGCTAGACCATTTCACATAACAAGCTGGACCATTTCACATCACAAGCCAGCTCGTTTCAGTATATTGTAGACCATTTCACTGTATGTTAGACCATTTCACATAACAAGCTGGACCATTTTACATTGCCAGCTATATGAGTAGCTAGACGTGGTGGCCTAGTGGTTAAGGCATCGGACTTTGGGTTGAAAGACCTGGGTTCGATTCCCAGACCAGGCGATCACGTTGTGTCCTTGGGCAAGATGCTTTACTCTCTCAGTGCCTCGTCTTCTCGGATAAGGACGTAAAGCTGGAGGTCCTGTCTGCTTTCACTCTAACCTTGTCATAAAGTGGACATAAAAGATCCTGTTGTATCTGTCGCAAAGAGTAGGGGATCGTCTCCCGGTACAACAGTCTGGTCTCTGAGGCACATATCACTAACAATACTCAAGATTGTAAACTGCTTGGCTGCTTGGTGCCGACTTGATAGCAGTCCAACAAGTCCTCCACTGCAAAAAATTGTAATCTGAGACGTTTGTTCTCAGATCATGCAGTTCCCACTTAGGGAAGACTCATTATTATTATTATTATTATTATTATTATTAGACTGTTTCAGTATATTGTAGATCATTTCACTGTATGCTAGACCATTTTACATAACAAGCTGGACCATTTCGATTCACAAGCTGGACCATTTCACATCGCAAGCTATATGGGTAGCTAGACTGTTTCAGTATATTGTAGACCATTTCACTATATGCTAGACCATTTATCGTAACAAGCTGGACCATTTGATGTTGTTAACTGGACCATTGTATTTTTATGTATTTTTGTTGGTAACGGCAGCCCATAAAAATCAGGGCACCAGATAAAACTGGATCAGCATCGTTGTTTACCTTGATCACTGATTACAATGATAAGTCTTCTCGGATAAGGACGTAAAGCCGGAGGTCCCGTCTGCCTTCACTCTGACTATGTTATAAGGTGGACGTAAAAGAACCGCTGAGGACGTAAAACAAATCTCTGGCAGTGACCACCCTCAGTGTCTGTCTCTGCAACCAGCATTGAGGTCGGCTTGGCGCGAATGTTCGAATAAAGGTTACTAGTCAATGAGACCTCGTACTAAAATACAGCTAGTAACCCAATGGGCTTTGCCAAGTGCTGGAACCATGTAGATGTAGATGTAGATGTAGATGTAGATGTAGATGTAGTATCAGTTTCAGTATATAGATGTGATGACTGTCAAGGTGTCTCTAATGAACTAATTAAGGAATGGATCATAAGTAGCATACCTATAACATACCTGGTCAAGCAAGCTCCAACTACAAACCCACTACCATTGACTGCAATTGCCAAAGATGATAGCACAATATCTTGAAAAAACCTCTTTGTAAAGTACTCAAACTTTTCTTTCCTCAGAATAGCAGCTACCTACAAAAACACAGGAATGTGTGGATCAGGCTAGCTAAAGCAAATAGCTGGATGGAATGACCAGATCGCCATTCGTGTCTTTATCGTAATAATAACTAACTATAATCAACTATTATAATCAGTTTATATATTTACGCAGTACAGTAAGTTGTCTATGCATAACTTGAAATAATCTATGAAAAATCTATAACTCCCACTCATAACTGACAGTCGGGTTGTACAATTACTTACAAGATATAGAGGTGGATATATCTTCATTGATTCCTGCATTACTGAAGCAAACACGGTCCATGATCCCTCAATACAAGATGGCGTCCATGTATGAGCTATTTCATAACATGAATCGGAACAAACCGTTGGTTTTAGCAGTTCAAACAATGCTTTAACTGATGGAGAAGTATCAGACATGATTCTAGTCTAGTATTATGGCGTTACTAGTGAGATGAAAATATAATACGCAGACATTGTAGTCAATATTCTACTTGTTTGTGCGTGACAGTCACACAAACCCTAGACTCTTCCTCAGTCTCTCGCTCCGTCGCTACGCTCTCCGCATACAGACTGTTACACCAGAATAGTAGCGAGTCTTTGATTGGCCGTTAGAACCTGATTCATAGCTGAATTCCTATTGGTCGTATGCAAATCACAAAATTTATAAACAATGACAACGTTGAGCAGTGGAATTCAACCATTGTCGCTGGTAGTATAACGGTCATTTTTTGGTTCATTTTTTAAATTATAGCATCTTGGCTCACAAATGAACATGCATGGTATTTATTGAGATTCTCAGGAAGTATTTTTTGCCCTGTGAAGTCTGTTTCTTTGACTTGTAGAGCTCCAAACTTTGCTTACAAATGTAGCGCAAACTTCGAACCCGATCACTTGTTAAACACGTAGGTAAAACGTATCGAAATCAATCTTTATTGAACTATTGGTTGTGAATAAAATGCCTGTACATATTGAGCTTAATATTTCGTGAAATGTATTGATTGAATCGTAATTCGAGCTAACACGACAATAAAATCAAAGTAATTTTGACTTTGGCTGCATGTACAGTTGGCCGTGGGACCCTGCCTCAGTCTGTGTTTTTGTTATATGTGTTCTTGTTCAAACTTGTTACTAATGTTTCGCAAAGCATCCCGGGTCCCACTTTTGTGGGACCTATAATCCTTTGCGAGATTCTGGTGTAACAGTCTCTATGCGGAGAGCGTAGCGACGGAGCGAGAGACTGAGGAAGAGTCTACACAAACCCACGCAGGAAAAACACAGTAAGCCCAACTGTGACACAGGAAGCAACAATGATCGATGGTCATCGTAAATAAGCCCACTACTCTCGCAGCATTCAACTTTCGAAAGAAATCGCTAGTAATACGTTGTATTTTCATAGCTCAGTGGGTTTGACTTTAGTCCGGTAGAAAGTTCGACTAAAAAAGCTTTACGGTAAAAAAACAAAACATCGAATAATTCGTGTACGATACGTCTACGATACAGACATCAATTCGTCATTTCCGTTTCCCACTCATACGAAAACGGCTCTATACGAATTCGTAAACATGATATTTATGGACGTGGATACGCAGACTGTAGAGACCGTAATGAGACATCTTACGTATCGATTTAGGGAGCGTTGAGGAGCGTATAGGACTTTGTCATGATAAGTTACGGAATACTTAAACCAGCCGTAAACATACCATATAGAGGGACACTTTCCGTGCTTTTTATAACGTATACGTGTTTAGAGCCGGTCTTTATAAAACGTGAGCGAGTTGGTAAACAGCTCAGTGTCAAGATTATAATAATTAATAATAATCAGTACATTTATATAGCGTCTATAGTAAAATATTCCAGGCGCTTTACAAGTTTGAATCATAATTTGTAATTTCGTATGAAATATATGAATGTAAAACTATCACATATCGTAATAAAATAATGATATATTATATACAACTTTAAAAAATAACAAATGTAGTCTATAAATAATAGTCTAAAACTTTTATATCTAAGTATAAACAAAATCTATCTGTTACTAAAAATAAAAAAATAAAAAAAATAATATCTAACTATTATGAATGTTTATCAAATATTTATGAAATTTGTAAGTTTAGAAAAAATGAGCATTATTATATTTAAAAGAATCAATTTTCTGTAAAAAATGTCGAGAAAGATGTCTCGCCCCGGTGATAGAGAAACAAGAACTGACAAAAAACTCACAATTAGTTATAAATCACTTATTTTTACGAAAGTTTTAAGAAGTTTTATTGCTAATAAAAACGAGAAGTGTAAAAAACAAGCTCATTGGTTCGTGTTAAACTTCAGAAAACTATCGCTATAAAGAATTTATAAGAGCATAAATAGCTCAGTAGTTTTTTACGTCAATCCTTGCGTTGTATATTCAACACACTAAACGGTTCATTCTACTGACAATTTTAGCATTTTCGCTAGTGCTGTTAGCGTTTGAAACATTGCACGGTGCTTGCGATAGTATCGTTCACCAACAAAAAAAAAACACCTTAATTACATACAAATTTGATTCTTTTGGAAATATCAGAGTTCATTTCGCCAAGTACACATAATGCGAGTACCTACTATGGGAAATATTTCTTTTCGTTTCGCAAAGTACAATAAGCCATCCGTGAAGTGTAATTAGTGTTAAAATAAGTTCGTGATTCGTGGAAGGCAAGGGAAAATGTAGCCGTGATTCGTGGTGTGATTTTTGATGACCAAGTACAAACAGAGTAAACAGTGTTTAAAAGAACATAGATAGCACAGTGAGCGGTCTAGATTAGCTTTGATTCATCCCGCTGTGGTCTATTTTACTCGCGCTTCAGGGCCACTCACTTGAATAGAAACAAGAAACAATTAGTCGATGTTTAGATCTAAAACACACAATATTGAATAATTAGCCATGGTTATTTTCAAGCTAATAGATAGTACAATGATTTCTCAACATCTACAAATACAGACTCCATGTAGCGGTTATTCTGTTTGGCTCAAGAAATTTGCAGACAAATGAAAATCAGTGTAATATTTATTAAAGGTCTGCATACACTTCAATATGCTATACGCACCATTAATAGAAAAAAGCTCTCAGTGGCTTAAAGAAAGAAACGGAAGCAAACTAAATAGAAAAAATTATTTCTCCACTGGACTGACGGCTGTAAAAACAAACACTGAACCAGCTAGCTGAATTAATTATTGACCTCTGTTAACAATGGAGCTACGAAAAGCTTTATTTTGTTGATTTGTGTTATCTTTCAAAGGCTACATACAGCACAGTACCTCGATATAATCAACCTATCAACACGGCAGGAGATAGTGTGGAGCAGCAAATTAATACGTTAATCGTATTTATGTAACATTCGTTTTTGTATTTCACACAATTTTAATAAACGAAGTTTGTTTTTAACTAATTTTTGTTGACCATCAATAATTAGAAAAGAATATGCGCAAAAAAATTAAATTTATTCAATATATTTTCATGTTATAAACTAAGCTAGCTGGGTTAATTATTGATGTAATGCTGCGATGAATTAACTGAGTCAGTATTATTGCGATAGCATGTAGAAGTGACCTTTAGAAAGAAACGACCATCTAATACAGTGTGTTTATCAAAGTCGATCAGACGTTATCAGCGAATGTTTTGGTGAATGTTGTTCGTATTTAAGCTTCATTGACATATTTCTTGTATAATTTGCTTGACGAGTTGGGTTGCTATCATTAGTGCAGTGAGCCGTTACAAATGATGTCAGGACAGCCTAATTGATTTTAAGGGTTTGTTGTTTTTTCACATTCGCCAAACACCAAACACAAACATTCACTTCGAAACATGAGACTTCAGGTCGCGTACATGTCTATTTGTCTAGAAAAGAACTAAGAAAGAATAATGGCTAGTCAAACTGCTTCATCTACAAGCTGTATTGCTGCTTTATTCGACCATCGGTTAGCCATTACAGGATCTAAGCAGAAGTTTTTGCCGTTGGTCGTGGGTTAAAAGGAAGTGTTAATTGTAAAACACGTTCTAAGTAGGTTTTAATTTGATGGTGAAATGCTCGACAAGGATGATCCACGATTTAAAGCGAGTGGACTCATTTATCGAGTGTAGATGAATAAAACAATGATCTAGCTTGTGTCATCGTACTTTCAATTACGCTAATCTCAAAGTCACTTTCGGCGTGCTTTAATCTCAAGTCTTTTGTTTGGATTGGCGGAACAGTTAAGGCAAGTACGTCCAACCAATGAACGGCGGTTTCATTGAGCTGTTTAATTGACAAGAGTGACAGCTTCTATATCAATATACCTAGCATTTATGAAATATCCATACGTAATCATTACCAGAGACGAGTGAACATCGTGTACTCTTCACTTAGTTTAACTTCGCTGTTATACACTGCTGGGAATCGTATAGTGAGTGTGACCTTTAACGTACCGCCACGATGAGGCGCAGCATTCTCACAAGGGATATTATTATCTTATTGGCAATAACGATGACTTCCAATCTACACACTACAGCTCAGAGCAACGCTAAATCCAACACTGGTAAATGTGAAAAGATTACCATACCATTATGCACAGGTATTGGCTATAACATGACAAGATATCCGAACTTTCTTGGTCAAGAGAATCAAGAAGAAGCAAGAGCTAAAGTCCACGAGTTTAAGCCACTAATATCAGTGAACTGTGCACCTCAGTTAAAGTTCTTCTTGTGTTCTGTGTTCGCTCCTATGTGCACTAAAGAGGTCAATGCACCTATCTATGCATGTAGATCTATGTGTGAAGCAGCAAGAAATGGCTGTGCTCCTATGATGAGACGATTCGGTTTTGACTGGCCTGATACGCTTGATTGTTCCCGATTACCAGTGAAAAACGACCCAAGATCAAAGAGTGATCCCACTAAACTATGTATGGCCGCACCGTACATGAAACATACCCCTATCAATGATACCGATTTGCTCAAGTTCATTCACAAACTTGGCCCTGAATTCGAGGCAATTTTCAAGAATTTTGGTGGCAAGCTACCACCCGATGTAAAACCAACTCTAGTAATAGAAGAGACTACGCCTGGCCCTGATGATCACTTCTATAAAAACCCTAACATTACACTAGCCCATCATATAGCACATCTCGCATGCAAGAACAATACGGGACCATTAAGTGACAAGTATACCTATGTTGATAAGTATGAAACTTGTGTTCCGAGATGCCCTAGTCAACTGCTCTTTTCTCAAGATAACAAACGATTTGCTAACATCTGGATAAGCGTTTGGGCTGTGCTGTGTTTCATCTCCACCACGATCACTGTGTTAACATTTGCGATAGATACATCAAGATTTAAATACCCTGAAAGACCTATCATATTTCTATCTGTCTGCTATACCCTCTATTCGTTGGGATATATTGTGCGCTTGGTTGCTGGAAGGGAATCTGTTATATGTGATTCGACAAATACTTATGTTGTACAATCTGGTATGAATATAGCCGACCATGCCTGCTGCACAGTGGTGTTTTTATTACTATATTATTTCGGCATGGCATCAGCTTTATGGTGGGTCATACTTACGCTGGCCTGGTTTCTGGCTGCGGGGCGTAAATGGGGTCAGGAAGCTATTGAGCAAAAGGCGACGTACTTTCATGTGATTGCCTGGACTGTTCCAGCAATACAAACCATACTCGCATTAATCATGAGGAAAGTAGATGCTGATGAACTTACCGGACTGTGTTTCGTTGGTAACGCGAACGCTAAGAACCTCTCAGACTATGTCATTGCACCATTAAGCCTTTACCTAATAATAGGCACGGTGTTCTTGTTGGCGGGCTTTATTTCTCTCTTTCGCATTCGTATGGTTCTTAAAAGTAAAGAAACAAACACTGACAAGTTGGAGAAGTTAATAGTTCGTATCGGTGTATTCAGCGTATTGTACATTATCCCCGTTACTTGTGTGATAATATGCTTCTTTTACGAGAGAAATAACATCAACAGATGGAAACGGCATGCTCCCCTCAACCTTCTACTTTGCCGCGAAAACAGCGCGTGCCTTGAACTCAATGGTCCAAATACTGAAGTATTCGTCGTAAAGTTCTTTATGCTTCTTATAATCGGAATAACATCGAATATGTGGATTTGGTCTAACAAGACATTTAAATCATGGTCGCAGTTTTATACAAAGAAATCAGCTAAAAAGCAAAAGCCGAAAAAGAAAATGAACTTTGCCGCGGCAAGTGCAGAGGTTCGTAACCCAGCTCCACCACCAACACACCAATCTGCACAGCTTATTAATAACCCTTATTCCAGCCTAATACCACCTACACCACTATCAGTGACTAGCTCAGCGAATAATGCTTCCTTTCAACATAGTAAAGCTAGTGGACTAATGGCGACCGTGTAATACAAGTATCTTATTAAGTGATGCCGTACTGACCACCTCTACCAACAACGATACGATAAAACCATTGAAAATAATGAACATGCGTATATACGATGAGAAATTCAGTGAAATATTAGCAATAAGAACAAGTGATTCATGACTGGGATGAAGTCAAAATACAGCCAATGAATAGAATAGAGACTGTGTGTATTATATCAGATGAACACTGTCCTGAGGCTAATCTTGTCTTCTTTGTGAATACATGTTTTTAGTTATCATAATGGTTCACGGTTGATTCACCAACCCCCCATTGGCCACTCTCTTTGTAATAATTCACATTGTATAAACCAACACGTCCACTCTCCTGTGGTGTTAGTCAATACTATACACTATAACATTAATAGTTTGTCGTGGTGGCCAATTCGCTGGGTGGAGAGACTCTTTGTAATATGCTATCAACATCGACCAATGTATATATTATACAACTTTTTCGATTATGAAAAAGCGCTTTTTTTAAAAGAAGAAGTTCTTTAAAAATAAATAAATAAATAAATAAACTGAAATAGTCAATGTGTAGTTGTGTCATTGCACAGATATTTTTTGTCCGGAACTAGCATAAGCCACAATCATAATAAAGGAACGTCTTGAACGTGAAGTCATCTCCTCTTCATGCATGACTTGATTTAAGGCCCATAAACTTCAAACGAAAAAAAATACTTTTTAAGCTTCGATATAGATAGTTATCTTAAATTTCATTTTGCTAGGATCCATCTATCTGTTTCAATAG
Source organism: Diadumene lineata (assembly GCA_918843875.1). Taxonomy (NCBI): domain Eukaryota; kingdom Metazoa; phylum Cnidaria; class Anthozoa; order Actiniaria; family Diadumenidae; genus Diadumene; species Diadumene lineata. The sequence goes on from OU974082.1 coordinate 48,736, forward strand.
TTAGTTATCAGATCCTTTAGGTTCAAAAGGTATTAGAATTGCTCCACAATCAAATGCTTGCCGCAAGCTGCCTGTATTGTTTCAGTGGAGGAAAAAAATTCGATCTTTGATCTCTAAAAAAGCCGTTCTCTTTCGATAAAAAAAGTTAAGTAAATCCAAGAATTTATGTGTGTGCATGTTCCAGATATAGGTAACCTATATCAGTTTTATCAGTGTTTCTGATGTCAATTTGCTTCCTCGTGTTTTATTGCATTTGCTTTTAATGTCGGTTGATAATCAATGGGTTCTTACATCAAACCGCAGTGCAACGAACTGTATTTATTCGACGAAAAAGCAACATTGATAGTTCGTGACCTTCATTTATGTCGGAAAACTTAGTTTAGTTCATTTTATGGTATCATATTTTGTTCGCTTAATACAATGTGTAGTTTTGTGTTGACAGATTATAGCGGCGTGGTTTCAATGCAAATTTCGCTGAGACTCGTTTTGATATTTGTTTAGAACGAACAGCTGATTTCTTTGAGAGCAAATTGCCCCAAAACTATTCCCTTGGTTTGATTGTTAATTTTTAAACTAATTTAGCGGGCAAAAAGATTGATGGAAAAGTTTATCAGGTAATTTTGTGCTGCATGAAATATTTATAAAATAGAACAGTTCAATTACAAATGGCGTGAAAAATTCACAAAGGGTCCACAAATCATATCAAAAACTTTGGAAATGAAACTTTGATAAAAACAAAATAAATGATATGTATATACGATACAATTTTGTTTTGAGTTGAAAACATTTTTTGTACTTTCGTTTTTAAAATATTTTTTGTTTCGTGACGAAATAGTTCCTCTTTGACAAATACAAACCAAACAAACAACTAATCAAGAATAAGCTTCTTCACGCTAAATCAGTTCCACACTGACGAACGTCAATTCTGTTTTTGCGCTAGTCAGTTCTTTGTTAAAAGTTTGTAATCACGGTGTTGCTTATAGCAGAGGTAGTGTTTTTTAGTCATATGCTTACATAGCCATCTAGCTTGCGGCAACTATTCAGGCATCAACAAGAAATGTTTGTAAAAGAAGGCGCCACAGTTCTATATCAACATAGTATTTCACAATGAATTCTTTTTTTTTTTTCTTTTCATGGAAAATTTTCCATGAACTACACCAGTAAACTTCATCAATTTAGGATTTAAAACGAAGGAATGGCGCAGTGCGAACACATGGTAATGTTGGAAAGTAATAGTATATTTTTAGATCGATATCTTAATTTGTACGGTATTCATTAACTGACATTGTCGGGCTAGCTGAAAGAACATGTCCCAATTGTCTAGAAACACAACTATCTAAAAGCTTTAATCCTTTCTTAATTATCAAAAGTAAACTTGTGTTCTATATGGAAGAATCCTTCTAAATATAAACTAAAACAACAAATTGAAAGATCTGACGATCTCCGCCGCCATTTTGTTTTGGCGGGAAATTGGCGATGACGCGCGCGTGGTCTGTGCTTGTGTATAGTGAGTAATCAACCAAATCAGAAACCTATTTCTTGAAATAAATATGATCAATAAAGATTTTATTTGCAGTAAAGGAAGACCCTCCCTCCAAGTATTACATTGATTTTGTGTCAACTTCTCTGACGGCTTATTAGCGAAAAGGAAAACCATAACTTCCTTCATTCATGTGGGACTGAATTGCTCTTTGTAGATTAAATTACTTGTGGCTAACTTGAAAATTCAATTATAGTAAAGTTTGATTACTAAATTCAGTTATTTAATATGTTTCAATTTTCAATAAAAAATATTTGGTTGTAGAACAGATGGTGGACCGACAGCAAAAACTATCAATGAAAGAAACGCCCTTCAAAAACAAATTACAACACCAATATGTAGACAGCACGATTAAGAGTTATAGAAAACATAGAACGAAAATTTCAAGGAAACAATCCAGCAAGAATAAAATTAAAATTTTAAAGCTTTGCCTTACTAGTTCACAAACGAGCAGATGAATCACCCTTATCGAATGAATTATTACTTCACGAGTAGATCTATGGTTGAGGGAATATAGAATGAATAAATAAATGAATGAAATGATCTTGACAAAGACAAAGCGGATGTACTAACATCCCCAGTTGTGAGTGTCGCCCTGTCATCAGCAGCGAGACATTTAATTACCAACAGAAATCAATCCCTTGAAGAAATGTCAACTTTATATGGACAGTCCTGACAGGAATCACTAATATAAGAATCCCGTAGTATATTTTGTTTTTCTTGGCATTGCGACGAGACAACGTTTTTGACAGGCGCTTTATATATAAAGAAGGAGTTTGTCGATAAATAATAGAATATTCTAAATGGTTTTTGAAAGCAAATAATTGTAAAGCAAACGGCCAAGGATATGAGCAATTAAGCCGAGCACATTTCGTGCTAATGAAAGCTAGGACAGAGAGTGTTAAGCACGGCAAAATAATTTAATAAAAGCTTGAACATGAAATTTGAAAAAAGAAAAGAAAAGGATATTGTCCCGTTTTTTAAAAAGATAAATAGTTTGTTAGAGTCCCCTACTGAAAATTGTGGACATTTTGCAACTAAAGTTCCAGTAAACATTTTGTAAAGGATGGTTACTAAAGGGAATTTGCAACCAATTCAAGTCAGTTTAATGGTTGTGAACTGAACGTCTTGTCCGTAGGGCTGTAAATGTACCACCGCAATATTGCCTGGAGTGGTGCTTAACATATAAATGATAGACACAATATCAAAGACAGCGGAACTGTCGAAAATAACCTCCGATTGTAGAGTGATCGGTCTTTTCAATAACACACAATTCTGCACGTGCGCGGCCAAATGAAAAGATTTCGACGAACAGATAGTCTTTCTATCCGACTGAATAGCTGATTGCTGCTAAAAAAGCATACTTGTATTTTGTTAGCTTTGAAAGTCAATTTACCCAGGAAAAGGAGTGAATCGACTGTCGGTTTGAGTTATAGGATTAGTCTAAAGTGATTGAACAAACGGCTGGACATCTACTGTAACATAATTCAGCTATGTTTAACGTTTGAAGAATTGAATCCACACGGTCATTTAGTGACCAATCGTTCAGCTTTTAAAAAGCAATATTTCAGAAGTGATTGTGACCTCTGTCGGTGCTTGTGCGGTAAGCTAGTCTCCTATACGTAATTGATGGCAAAGCTCGCAGGAAGGAAAAACCTCCCCACACCTGTATTGCTGTTTTTTTATTATTCTATAGCGGTTTTGTGAATAACGGGTTATCTAATATTTCTTATCTTACACTTTGTATTATATATTCTTTTCCATGCAATGAAATGTACTGAGTAAATCATTTATATGTATTTTAAACTTTCCAACGCTTTTGTCTTTTAATTTTGCCTCAGTACTGATAATCTAACATAGCCGAAAAATTCACATCGCACGTACTCTTGTAAATTCAGGTATAACAACCATGGCAATTGAAGTAAGTATAGTATTGTCAGTCATATTGCGCCAGATCCTGGCTATTTGTCTCCCATAAAAAATGGTTTACATAATGGAAGGTCAGTTTTAATGATCAAAAAGAAAGAGTTTTTTAAATCGTCATTGACCTCTCAGACATTCCATGAAATTGGATGGTTTAGATCGAGAAGGATTTTCTCACATCTGAATTGGATTTACCATATCTCTATCATCAACGGTAATTGTCAACACAGTACAGTTGTATTAAAACAGTATTCATTACTCAATAGAGATTGCTATGCCAATAGACACATGAATGAGATTACTGCCCACTTCAGCCCTAGACGTGGGAAGACTATCTTGACTATCTTCACACTGTAACCAGCTACATATGAAACTATTTATCACTATAATTTAAAACGACAACATTCGCTCTAAGTCACGCTATTTATTTTTCGTTTGTGTTGAGCCATAGATTATGTTTACAACTATGAATGGTCTTGGACAAATGCCCTTAGGTTAGGGCTACTGAATCCAATATGGTGAAGATCTTGACAGTCGTTAACTATTTTATTCATCCATTCAATGAACAGTATTTGCTTATCAGTAAAAGTATGAAGATTGACAAGAATTAGTCAGTTAATCTTGTAAAATCCCCTCTGAAGCAGTTTAGCCTCGGACCATCCTTAGAGTCTGAATGAACGCCAGTACAGGATGACAGAATCAGCTGTCTATGTATACTAGTGAGTGCAAATAGTTTCAGAATGAATGTGTAGCTAGGAACTGACGTAATTGAGAGCATAACACCGTATAGGGATGATAACACAAAGGACTAATGTCCGAAACGTCAGTATCGCTATCATTACTATACGCGGTCTAATTTACATATATATACCTTCTCGTCAAGGTGAGCGAGACAGACAGCATTGCGATAGTGCCAAATCATTGCACACTTCTAGGATAGTCTTAATTTCCCCCTTGTGGTGATAGATGAACTAGCGGTAACTAAGGGTTATTGTTTTTGTTTGGATTTGCTACTGACACCATCCCTTTACCCGACAGCACTTCTCTGATAGGCTGGCCCTAGTGATATAAAGTATTGGAACTGAACCATTCATTTAAATACAAGGACTTTATATTTCAGCTAGTGTGCCATGAGGATTCAGGCGGTCTGCTGAACACTACCAGCGACCATCTAGGCGGCTATTCCTTAATCAAATTAATATCTTTACCTTACATAATTCAATTATAAAGGATAAAATATTGTCACGGTTATGCCATGCAAACACATGAATAAAGATTCATCCATGCAACTGAAAGGTCACAATAACACGAACAAACACAGTCAGTCAGATAGACAGACAGACCAACAAACACAAACAAACACAGTCAGATAGACAGACAGACCAACAAACACAAACAAACACAGTCAGATAGACAGACAGACCAACAAACACAGTCAGATAGACAGACAGACCATCAAACACCAACAAACACAGTCAGATAGACAGACAGACCAACAAACACGAACAAACACAGTCAGATAGACAGACAGACCATCAAACACGAACAAACACAGTCAGATAGACAGACAGACCATCAAACACCAACAAACACAGTCAGATAAATAGACAGACCAACAAAAACGAAGATAAACCATTCATCGTGTTGCTCTGGATGGGCAGCGACCAAAATTAAAGTGCAAACGTATCTTATTTATTTAATTTTATTTATACAGTAGCTAATCATCATTCAACACTGGATGCACTTCTGCTCTCTTGTTACATGTCTCTGGGAGCCCTGTGCCCAAGGTGAGAGAGTGAGAATGGGGTGGAATTTTGTTTACCAAAGGAGCGAGGAGATCGAGTTAGTTTTAATAATATTTTACAGCACATCAGCAAATGTTAATTAACCTTGGAGGGGATTTATCGAAGATTTCGTACGAGATCACAGCATGTCCATGATATATAGCTTCCTTGTCTACCACTTTATATAACTGTACTTTCTTTCTCGATATTTAAGGCTGATTCGTTCTTACCCGCCAGCAATACAATTGAGATATCTGGGTATGTAATCCCGGGGGGGGGGGACTCCGGGGATAAACGATCGGGGATGCTCGTCGGAATTTTTCAAAAATACCCCTAAAAGATACCTGACGTCAGTTCAAAAGGGCGTGGCCTCGCAAATTTTTCATCTCTAAAAGATATCAAACTCAGGAGTTTCAGTGCTATTCAACCCCTAAAAGTTACCAAAAAAGTGAGAATTTGGCTAATTTCATAATTTTAAAAGATACCAAATCGCTGATTTTTTACCCCTAAAAGATACGACGAGCATCCCCGATCGCTTACCTCCGGAGTCCCCCCCCCGGTATGTAATGTTCGATAAAATACCTCAAACAATCCCTTGGAGCTCAAGCCTTACTGTAAGTTTAAAAGACAGCATACTAGCTGGTGCTACCAGTGTCGTACTTGCAGAGACAACAGTCGTATTACAAAGCTACACGAACACCACATGGTTGATGTATAATATGACTAGTACAAAACCAAGGGAACAAGGCTATTACGACATCGATGGTTTGTTGAACATGGCCTGGTTACCAGTATCTGGTAATGAATGGATTCGCAATGGGACTACCACACTACAACTAGACACAATTTCTATTATGATAGCACTAGTAGTCAGAGACAGTATGTCAGGAATATCACACTAGAGATGTATACATCACCATCTACCATCAGTGCTGCAGGTACAATAAGTAAGTACAATAGTAAGTACAATAGTTGTCTCAGTTTTTCAAAATAGTTGCTTTTACATACAGGGGTCGGTTGCACGAAGCCTGAATAAAGTTATCCACCGGATAAAGTTACCCACCCTATAGAAGTTTTTTTTTAATTCATCCGCTGGATTATAATTATAATACGTACTTATATGGCGCAAATTACATGACGAAATGTCAAATGCGCCATAACAAAAGAATAACTTAAAATGAAAATATTGAATATAAATGAATTCGAATATATATATACATCGAAAGTACAGTTATAAAATAAACGATCTGTCGCCAAACGTGTCTGCACTTTTCTTCGATGATACAGCCTTCTTTAAACGAAGGGAATACTTTGTGTCAGACCGGACATTTATCAGAGTAGATATATTAGAAGTGCCATTCCGTGTAATGTTTTGAAAATTATAAGAATTATTTGTAATTTAATTCTAAGTATTTATCCAGTAGATAGCGCTATCCAGGCTTCGAGCAACCGGCTCTATTGATTAGTATAAAATGTTTGATTTGAAACATTTGTTTGTGAGATATAATCATAGCTAGGCCCCCAATCTCTATTGATTGGTATAAAATGTTTGATTTGAAACATTTGTTTATGAGATATAATCATAGCTAGGCCCCGGCCACAGTGATGCGTTTTGTTTTTGGATACGTTCTCGATAGGGGTCATGATCAAAACGCAACGATCGATCACCGTCCACACTAACTGTTTACATCCGTCATGCTGAATTTGTGCCGACGTGAAGACTGGATCAGAGTAAGGGACGCGCTTGACGTCATCGTTTTCAAAACGACTCACTTTCAACATCGTTTTCGATAAGTATCATCGTTTTCGAAACGATGAGTTTTCGATAAGTATCATCGTTTTCGAAACGATGAGTTTTCGATAAGTATCATCCTTTTCGAAACGATGAGTTTTCGATAAGTGTCAGCGTTTTCAAACGATGAGTTTTCGATAAGTATCAGCGTTTTCAAACGATGAGTTTTCGATAAGTATCAGCGTTTTCAAACGACTGAAACGCATAAGTGTGGACGGTGCCAGGGTGAATTACAAATAGCTATTTAGTTTAACCATGCATGTTCTTATTTTCATTTCAGGTAATGCAGCTCTCTTTACCATATCTCTTTTACTTGCAATCTTTTGTTTCTTATTTGTCTTGTAATCCTGTGGACACGTAAAATAACGTCATGTTTGAACTAATGTACAAGTACGGCTCATCTACATTTCCAAAATTTATGATAGACTTCACACTTTTATTAATTCACACACTTGTTACAATATTTTACGATGGCCTACAAGGAACACGCTGCAAACAAAAGCAGAAACGTCAAACAAAAAATGGTTAAAGCCTGGGCACGCTGTTTCAATTTTGGACGAGAGGAAATAGGTTCTAAGGATGGCAAACAGCAAGCAACCGCTTTCGCTTTGAAACACTAGTTCTTTTTTTTACTGCAAAACATGTTTGGGCTTAGTTGTGGTACACAAAAAATGTATCAACGAAAGAGATGTCAATGAGCACATCGTGATCCATGGATGCTTGCTGTGGCTGAAAATATCGGTCAAAGGCAAAGTTCTTTTACATACATATGTGCATTTCATTCAGCTTTTGTCTAAAAACGTGATCGTTAGTGCTTTTCTTTTTTTTTTTTTTTTTTTGCATACAAGTGAATCAGTGCTCGATTGAGAAACTAAACTCAAACACCAAAACAGTCGGGCTCAAAACAGCAGAAAAAAGTCAACAATAAGAAAAGATCAAGTCCTTTTTAGCAAAATTTAAATTTATTACAATATTTTTCTACTTACAGAAAAGTAATTTCCATTCAAGATTTGCTAAAAAGCACGCTTTCCTTTCATTTTAGGCGATAAAAACTTTCCACTTGTGAACTTCAGCCAACTTTCACCCTGACAGGAGCGGTTGTGCACGCTCTGGTCAATTGACCAATCAGAGCGCGCGTTACAAAAAATGATGTCGTCAGCGTGCTTTATACAATAAAGTACATTATGTAAGGTCTATGTTTTTAATCTCCAATAGTTGGAGATAAAAGATTTCAGTTGTTTTTACTTCAGCAGGTAGATTGTTATACAAAGTTGCTGCATTTGATGAAATCTTATTTAAATGAATGTTGGTTTTTCTTCTAGTATTATAATTGTGAATGTCAGTGTTCTTTGTGAAAATGTTCTGCAGTATTTTAGGGCAAAAACCATTTAAGCAGTGTAGACTTGTACACACTTGTGAAAAGACCATCTATCAGTTAGTGGTATCCATCCGAGTTCTTTTAAGAGTTGTGATGATGGTATTTCACTGATTTTGCGCCTTAGGATAATACGAGCACCACGTCTTTGCAGTTTTAATAGTCTTTCCAGGTGTGTCTTGCCTGCATTGGACCAAATGGTGTCACAGTACTCGTAGAGTGGCTGTACAATTGCTTGATGAAGTTGTTTACACACGTTGGTTACACACGTTTATGTATTTACGAATTCTACTCAGAAGACCAAGTCTACTAGATACTTTTGATGTAATTGTCTCTATATGATTGTGCCAATTCATGCTGGAATCAAAAGTCACTCCCAGATATATGACTGTATCTTTATTCTTCAACGCTTCTTCATGCAGATATCTTCACAATAGGTTTTTTAGCTTTAGCTATCCGCTGATAAGTACCAAACAGCATGACCTTTGTTTTTGTACAGTTTATTACAAGGCCAGTCGACCTGAACCAATCTAGCTATTTTTTATTTATTTTTTTTTAAAGTGGTTATAACCCTTTGAATGAAATTTATGTAGTTAATTCTACTCACTGTCAGCTTTCGAATGAGGTATATCTTAAGGTATTCGATAAAATACGACCAAGTTATTCGATGCGAAAGTTAGCAATCTTTTTGTATTTTTACATGATCGTCCGAATGACGGAAATGACGTTCAGGCAGGTACCTAACATGCGCATTGTGCGATATCCGGTTTACTTTGTCTTTCCGGTTTTTATGATTATATGAAACCGGAAGAAAAGTTAGGGTTAGGGTTAGGTTATAACCACTTTAAGATCACCAGTGCTGATCCTTGTGGTACTCCATGTGTGATGTCCATAGGGTTAGGGTTAGGGTTAGGTTATAACCACTTTAAGATCACCAGTGCTGATCCTTGTTGTACTCCATGTGTGATGTCCATAGGGTTAGGGTTAGGTTATAACCACTTTAAGATCACCAGTGCTGATCCTTGTGGTACTCCATGTGTGATGTCCATAGGGTTAGGGTTAGGTTATAACCACTTTAAGATCACCAGTGCTGATCCTTGTTGTACTCCATGTGTGATGTCCATAGAGTTAGGGTTAGGTTATAACCACTTTAAGATCACCAGTGCTGATCCTTGTGGTACTCCATGTGTGATGTCCATAGGGTTAGGGTTAGGGTTAGGTTATAACCACTTTAAGATCACCAGTGCTGATCCTTGTGGTACTCCATGTGTGATGTCCATAGGGTCCGACATACATCCGTTGACTTTCACTTCCTGAGACCTACTTTGAAGATAATCAGTTAGCCATTGAAGTTCGCAGTCTCGGATGCCAGCAGAAGCCAGTTTTGTTAATAATGTAGAGTGGTTTATGAGGTCAAAAGCCTTGCTATGGTTTAAGAAAACAGCACCAGTAAGGTAACCATTATCCATATTGGTAAGGATGTAATTCGATACTTCAAGAAGACATGATGTTATACTATGACCAGGTCTAAATCCTGATTGGTTAGTTGCCAGTAGTTGGTTGTCTGTTAGATGTTTATATACTTGTTGATGAATCGCTTGTTCAAATATCTTTTTAACTACAGGTATGACAGATATGGGCCTGTAATTGTTGGGGTCATTAACCAGTCCGTCTTTGTATACTGGAGTTACTGCATGTGGCAGTTTTCCAACACTTTGGAATCAATGCTGTTTTTAGAGACAGGTTAAATAAAAACGTCAAGGGAGAAGCTAGAATCTCAGCACCGATCTTGAGGATGTGTGTGGGACAGTTTGTCAGCCCTGATGATTTTAAATGAATGTTAAATCGGCCAGCAATGGTAGTAAAGAACTTGTTTAGTGCATTAGCAATGTTTATATTTTCATGATGAGTACAACCGTCCATATGAATGCTTGGGATGCTAGTTTTCTTTTTATTTGGTGGGGGGGGGGGGGGGTACTACCCTATATCGACTATACGGGGATGATCCGCTGAACAGGGTATGGTTTTTCGACCTTGTTGTCATGAACAGGGTATCCAATTATACTCTATCTCCGATTTAATCCAAATTTCCTGTCATACTCAGGGCCCAAAAAATGAGAAAAATTATTTTGCATTCGATTCAGGAAATTGGCAGAAATAAGATGGTTGACTTTACAAAAAGATAAGAGCAGCACGTGCGTCTGAATTGTTATATTTATACAAATCATATAATGTTTGTAAACAATTGTAATTGGTCATAAACAGGGTATGGAAGTTAGCTATTTTTTGTCATAAACAGGGTAACCCCTACAAGATCCCAGCGGAACACCCACACCCATATCTGAAGGGAGTACCCCCCCCCCCCCCCCGGGAGTGTTTTTAAGGTATCACATGTGTTTCTCGTAGAATTTGAATTTTCAGAAAGGAGATTGTTGTAGTAGTTGCGCTTTGTAAGCTCGATGAGATTGGTGACAGTGTTTCTTAGTCGTTTATCCCGGTCATTTTCATATTTGGTTTTACTTGCTTTGCGTTTAGCAGTATTACGTGACTTGATCGTTTGGAGGAAATATTTTAATAGAATACCAACAACGGTTAAACGACTTAGTCTGTTTTTTTTCTTTTTTTTTTTTTCTTCATGCAGTTTGAGCGAGTTTCGCTCACACAAAGCTCTATTAGGGGGAAGCTTTGTGTGGTACTTTTTTGGCTAATAAAATAACTAGTATAGTGTTTGAAAGTAATTGCTTAGTGTTCGAGGCTACAAACATGATGATGTGCTATTGCCATCATACATGTCAGCTTGTATTATCAATGTGTGTGTGTGTGGGTGTGTGTATTGTAATATTCTAAACATGCTAACATAGCTCTTGCTTATGATTATTACCTGATTAACGAGTTTGTAAACTTGTTATATATACAATGTGTCAATGGCATACAGTCTATTGCTATTCTTATGTAAAGAATGACTACTACAATAAAATTTTGATTAATTGAGGATTGTATTGTATTGTATGATCTTGTATGAATGTATTGATTTAACCCCTCTGTGAATAAACCCTTCTCACAATTCCTTGCAGTCAGAAAAAGATTTCAGGTATTTGCAGGCTTGATTTTTTTGAGATAGTTAGGTCTGTGCAGAAGAATCTTGACCGAGGTATACCTTGGCCGGCTTGGATTCAGTTCTTCATTACGTCAGTGGACATGACCTGGTCCGCTCAGGCCAATGGATAAGTTGCCAGTTACCAGTCCCCTTCGTTATTACAATGCATTTTGGGTTCGCCAAGGGGCAAACAAGAGCTCTGTTCGTACAAATGTTTATGGTCACGATATTATTCGTATTTATAGTGCTTCATGTGGCACTGTTAAACAGAATTTTCTTCCCAAGTCAAAGGACATGTAATCAAAGAATACTCATGCTTCGTAATTGTAAGTTTATCATGAATATTGTGATGTAATTGATGAAATTGACTCGCCGATTCTTTCGCAAGTGGGATATTTGTGAAATGCGATCATATTATAGTTGCACTAAAGCGAAACATTATGTGTATAGATAAAAAGGAAATTGCAAAATTACACAATAAAACTATATGAACTGAATATCGATGTGTCTTGTCATTGCAAAGCTAACGTAAACGCTTGTTATTTGGATACTTCTCATCTCGATAAAAACCTCGGAAATCAATCATACAATACGATGAATCAAAAAGAAATTGTAGTGCGTGGCAATAGTAACTGCTTTTACCGAGTTATTGCCCTGGCCATTATCAGCTGTGCTACAAGAATGGATTCATTTTTAAGGGTGATGGTGGGAGATCATGATGTTTCTTTTCACTCTGCATTGGTTCAGATTCATCACCAAATGTTGACTTTTTTGGTGACTTGTTCTCTTCAAAATCGCAATCTTTCGCACGTTTCCTCTTTCGGGTAGAGTGTATTCTTTCTTTTGGAGGTTCCCTTGTCGATTTTGACTCTCTATTATTTCATATCCCCGAATGTAAACCGTTGGCGTTCGACATTTACTATGTCTAGCCGCGAAGTGATTACCATATACATTAGTACGAAAAGTTACTCAAAACTTGTCTTTCATAATCATTTTTACCCCATGTAGTATTAAAGGTCTTGCTTTGTTAAAGGTGAGTAAAACCTTCAGATACCAACATGGCGTGGAAGGAGAATTTGTTTTTCAAGGTAACCACTATCGATTCGTTTGTTATCACAACCCCAGACAACACAGTGCTCGCCGCAAGGCTCGAGCGAGGCATATTTTACAGTATTCGTAAGACATTCTACTTCCAATTTAGGAGAACCATATTCGAAACAAATCAATGATACTCGATTTAAATTTTTTTATTCTGTAATTTTGCAACAATTTCCTTTTTGTCTAAACATGCACATAATGTATCATTTTAGATCAACTATAAAATGATCGCTATGTTTACATTTCATAATCGCACTTCCGAAAGAATACTAGCGAGTTATTTCATCATCTGTATCACAATATTCATGATAAACTTACAATTATGAAGCATGAGTATTCTTTGATTACATTTCCCTTGACTTGGGAAGACAATTCTGATTTCTGGTGCCGCATGAAGCACAAAAAATGCGAATAATATCGTGACCATAAACATTAGTACGAACAGAGCTCTTGTTTGCCCCTTGGCAAACCCAAAATGCATTGTAATAACGAAGGGGACTGGTAACTGGCAACTTATCCATTATGAGTTCCAATATCAATGACGTGATGAGTCTGATGAGTTTGACAAATCTCTCTCGCCTTTCGGCTCCCGCCATCGGTAATCACCGTCGGAATGTCGTATCGTATATTCCAGGCTAGAGTAAGTCTAACGTTATTGTTATTGTTGTTTATAGTTTCCTCCAGAGACTGATTCCGCTCTGCATGTCGACCACGATATCATCAAGCTGCAACATGACAGATCACAAACAACAACATGCTTTACAAGAGCTGCTATCAAAGTCATTATTGTCATCACCATTAACATTTAATTTAGGCAACATAGGAGGCAGCATGGCCGGGTGGTCAGAGCGTTGGTCTCGCAGTCCTGGGTTCGATTCACGCTCTAGCCGACAGAAATTGTATTTGTCTGGGTTTCTGATTCGGTCAAAATATAATTTGTATATAGCCAACTGGTTTGTCTCCTAGCCAGTTGGGATTCTTAACAATGTTGCGTTTCATTTGTGGACTACCTGGTAACTAGCTTTAGCCCTAAGTGTAGCTACCATGTTCTGAATACAGTAATTTACACCCTAACAAACAGCATTTCAATGCAAACTCTCTTCTCTTCTCTTCTCTTTTCTTTTCTTATTTTGTCTTCTCTTGTCTTACTTTAGGGATGGACTATTTAATTTTTGAGGGGTAGAAGATGTTTTTTCTAAAAAACATTTTTCTGAGTAATCCGCGGATGTTACCCCCTCCCCCCCCACCACACCCCCACTCCCTCCCCAAATAAAAGTCAAGTGGTGCACCGCTCATCATATTAAGTCTAATTTGTGTGTTTTTTTTGTTAATCGGTTTGCCGACAATATCATTTAATTACGGGCAGTTTTATCAGTGTACAATAATTTGCACAAGAATCCAAAGCCTTCAAATTTTATTTATTTTGAATGCATTTTAAGGTTGAGGTCATTTGTGAACACTTCGATGGTTAATGATAACAATGGCATGTACGGACACGACTAAAAGATCGATGCGATAACTCGAGGAATGTAAATTCTTATAGTACTGAATTTCATCAGTTACGCATTTTTCAACAAGACCATTGTGTTTTAAAAGAGTTTTAGTGCTAAGTGTTAATACACTGTTAATGGATAAACTGCTATAATGGCTGTATAATCATTTATGTCTTTGTCGTTCTTGACACTGCAAAGGTGTTATTCTTTAATTTAGTTCCCGCCCTCCCATTTTAACGCAATTAGCCAACTCGTGTTAGCGACACAGTTTCTTGTTCGCGCGGTTTGCAAGGCTTTTCGAGCCAAACAAAGTTTGTTTGTTGTCCTTGATCTTCTGTCGACATTTATTGCAAACACGTTGATGATGTGTTGACTTATGTCATTATCTATGCATGCAAGCTAATAGCTGAACCACAGAGCACTCTTTGGTAGAGTTTAGTCTTCACTATGCTACATAATTCATCACTCTCGAGTGAACTCTCAAGCTGGGATGTGAGCCATTTTATAACACGACCAACACTATCATCACGATTGAGCAAGAATCAGCCTGATTCATCTCGAATATCTACTTGCAGCTTGTTGTTTTGCGGTTTAGGCGTGAGGTAAAATGCTTAACCCTTTCCATAATTAGGTGATACACCTCACCACACCATATATTCAGTAGTATAGTTATGGGGTACTGCTATCAGCGGTAGGTTTCTATATTGCTAGGACTGGTTAATTGGTGTTTCTGTACAGTTGTTGTATATCACTGTTAAGGTCATGGCGGCGGGTCGATGTACAAGATGATCATTATAGTTAATACTTCTATAAACTTTCCGCTGAGTTATTAAATTGTCCATGAGATCAAAACTATTCACTAATGGATACAAGTTACTGTATAATAGAGGTGCATGTTGGCTGCTATTCGGTGCCAGCGTGTTCAAAGTGCTTGACAATTCAA
Organism: Diadumene lineata; assembly: GCA_918843875.1. Lineage (NCBI taxonomy): Eukaryota > Metazoa > Cnidaria > Anthozoa > Actiniaria > Diadumenidae > Diadumene > Diadumene lineata. The sequence goes on from OU974082.1 coordinate 63,781, forward strand.
CTGATAAAGATAACCGGCAGAATACTTGCGAGTTAGATCTAGGTCAGTAAGTTTCCAAACAAAGCTATGATTATCATAAGTCTTTTTTTACTACAGACTAATTGCTCCCCAGTCACTGACTCAGTCTATGTTTTCCTAGTGACATTCTCCGTAATGGTTTCACCGTTGTGTACAAAATCCGTGCTTATAAATGCTCTTTCCTGTGAGTATTTTGTGACCTTTTTATTCGCAAAGGAACCGTACAAGTCAAGTCTTAAATTTGAGTATATGCCAATCTTATTTCCATGTCAGTCTATGTTACTGCAAACTTGCAATTATTCAATCAAGATGTTCAGAAAGACTGTACATCCGATCACGAATTTTCAACAAGTGTATAGTATTGAATATTGGTGACGACCAGTGATTCTATATAATTTAAAAAGATGGACTCAGTTATTACATATATATTTGATCTATTTCCCCAGCCCTCCCCCTACCGTAGGTACTATTGGTGACGACCAGTGATTCTATATAATTTAAAAAGATGGACTCAGTTATTACATATATATTTGATCTATTTCCCCAGCCCTCCCCCTACCGTAGGTACTATTGATGTATATATATGTACCCATAACACTTAGCAAGTCACACTGTCTATAATTTATGGTAATGGTGTGAGCTGACATATCGTATCTAGTTTGTGACGTTGGACACGAGTATGCAAATTTACACCAATTTGGGACAGCCAATATAACAAAAGAACTACCAATTTTGATAACGGCGTTAAACTGTTACTAGTTCGAATACTGGAACATTGATGATATCAGACATCTAAGCATAATGTTGGTTGAGCTAGTTCCTACATAAAACAAACTTTCCAGTAACTTCGAAGCGAATTATGTTCAAGAAGTTTCGTATCGTCTTTATACGAAGGTTGGTTTGAAAACATCATTAATCTTTCATAGTCTCATGCCATGCTGCATGGTTGTGGTGTTGTTAGTAATGTAGTATGTGTTGTAAGTTGGGTGATGTGTATTTGTGTGCGGTAATATTGTAGTGTTTGTGGTTAGTGTTCAATGTTGTAAGTGTATGTGATGATGGTATAAGGTGGCGTGACTAAACTCGATACTTTATCGTCATTACACAGTACGAAACTGTACATGACAAAGATTATACACTTACTAAAGAGCGACTAAATAGCAAATAGTGCAATACATAGTTAACTGACAAATTTATTTCGTGAATTCTTCCTTCAAGTGGTGTTTAGTACACTCGAGCCTAACAACTACGTGGAAGATGGCCGTCGTTTTGTTGTTTATTCTACGATTTTCCGGTCTAGTGGCCACATTCGGAAGAGTTTGATAATATTAGTAGCACTGTATTAAAGATTTTACCTTAATGAGAGAGTAAATCAGTTTAAAATGGATCGAAATATAAAAGCACTGTAATCTACTAGAACAGTCGATGTTCCTGTAGCCATATTGGTAACCAATTGATCCAATCCACTGCTATTAAGACTGTTGTAATTATTCAGGATCTACGTGCGTCCTGGGAACAAAAGGACTTAACTAACATAACAGAGTATTTGGACTTAGAAAATTATCAAAGTTTATTGTTAAAATATAGTTTTATTCTAAACTCTTTTCAATAAGAAACAACCAAGATGCAATTGGATGTGCGGACATGTTATTGAACGTAGTACAAAATGGCCTTCTTCAGAGATGTTGCATCTTACTTTAAAATGGCTAAGAAATATATTTTTCACAATTATTGATGCTTAAGCTTCTGATTTTCTTGTTTCTAATTAGTGCATGTCAACGTTTTGTGTTATTGAGTAATTTTGTTTGCATATTTAAGAGTCCAGTAAGGTCAATCGTTCAGTTCTTTTATCTGTCAATACGTGGGTTCCAGCACGGTATTTTTATAAAAACTACATAGTCTACCACTCAATTAAATTATTAGCTATAATATACTTTACAAATAAAAACAAACTGTTTCGACCTGACGACCATTGGGCATTGCGATTGGACTTATTTGTCAGTTCACCAAACGAAAAATTCCGTGCAAAGTGTGTCCTAATCTGTGATCTAAACTGGATCACCGTAATTCACCTTAAGGACTGTGCTCGTCAAAGTTATTCAGATAATTCTATTCTCTTACTGTGTTGAAGGTGTTCTTCTATAACATAACATCATAACACATTTGTACGTGCGCATATACAAATAAATGCTTTATCAAGTCTTGCTTTAAAAGTTGGGGGTCGCCATGCAGTTAAAACTGAGATAATTTGACGAGAAAATCAGTAACAAATCAGTAGAAATGTTTTTTTGTGCAATCATTTTTCTGATCAATGAAGTGGCTCATCTTTTAATTTTGGTAGCGTCAATATTAAAAAAAAAACTACCATTGAAATAATATCCGTATACGTCGCTTGAAGCCACGAAACGCTATACATATAAATATACCTGAAACACTTGATGTGCAATGCCAAAACCAAAACAACATAGACAAGACATTGCTTTGAATTGACTCTAGGTTATTGGTAGGAGTTTAAAAAGTGTTGGCTTACCTTGCCATCTAGCGAGTTATAGTGCTGTAAATGTGGCTCATCATAACTCGCTCTAACTCGCAGTAACTCGTTCTAATTTGCAGTAACTCGCGGAAGCTTGAATGAACTGGCGCAAGCTAGAAGTAAATTGAATTACTGTCACAATGAACAGCAAATTGCCTGAACGTCATCCGTCATAAAACAGAAACATATACATTGAGTGCAAGCACTATATATCTTGAGCCACTCTGCAGTTATTGGATCCTAGTTCTGTTGTTGTGGACTCATACATATGCATGTGTGAAACCTTATAACTAAAATAAAAAATAAATCAATCAATATCCATAAAACCCACGTAAACTTGCAGTAGCTCGCATTAATTTTTAGTAACTCCTGCGATTAAATTCTGTGATTTTCCCTGAACTCGGCTTAACTCGCGCAGCCTCGTCCAGACTAACCATGCAATCAAACAACATTAAACCACCTACCTAACCCACCCAACTAACCATACAATCAAACAACATTAAACCAACTGCCTAACCCACCCAACTAACCATACAATCAAACAACATTAAACCAACTACCTAACCCACCCAACTAACCATACAATCAAACAACATTAAACCAACTACCTAACCCACCCAACTAAGCATACAATCAAACAACATTAAACCAACTGCCTAACCCACCCAACTAACCATACAATCAAACAACATTAAACCAACTGCCTAACCCACCCAACTAACCATACAATCAAACAACATTAAACCAACTGCCTAACCCACCCAACTAACCATACAATCAAACAACATTAAACCAACTACCTAACCCACCCAACTAACCAATCAACATAAACCAACTATAACTAATCCAGCCAACTAACCAATCAACATAAACCAACTATAACTAATCCAGCCAACTAACCAATCAACATAAACCCACTAACTAATCCAGTCAAATAACCGATCAAACAACATTAGAGCATCCTACCAACCAACACACCAAAGACCATATTTACCAATCTACCAAATATCCAACAAACACGCCAGCGATTCAATTTGTAACGTTCTTACGTTAAACCCACCCAACTAACCAACCAACATTAGAGAAATCAACACACAATCACCGCTAAAACATCGATCACTGCAACTCTCAAATACGATGTCCATTAAAATATGTTATTGATTTGTAGTTCGCAAAGTAAAAATGATGTTCATGACGATCAAGACACCGACCAGACAATCGAGAATGCTAAACATAAAAACAAAGGCAAGTTCCTTGGTCTGTTCCGCAGTGCTAGTGATCAAGATTTACAACCAGGATCAAAAACAAGACGATCGTTTGGATTAAGAAGAAAAAAGAAAGATCAACAAGAACAGCATGAATCAGTCAATGGAGTGATAAAAGATTGTCCAGACAATGTACCTCTGGGTAATCTACTTCCTGATACTTGCCAACAAACACTTTTCGAAAATTCGCTTCCTGAAAAACAAGTGCATCTTGCTGAAAATGGGCTTCCGGTTAGTTTAGAGCAACCACGTGATGTGGAACGAAGGAGTGATTTAGAAAATAACAACGTACAACATGAGCTTCCGGTTCATATTATACCGGAAGTAGAAGTAAAGACTGAAGGATTTTCACTGCAAACTTTAGAATCACCATCTGCTGTGTTACCAAATCACGTTTCCTCGGTTGAACCTCATTTAGAAAACTCTCTACCACCGGACGATGTTGCTTGGAAACGAGCAAAGGAGGTCTGGGAACGAACTGAAAATGAAGACACAAAAGAAAATGTTGATGAAAGAAAGAGAAGAGAAGAGAAAAAAGAACAAGAAAACATAAAAGAAGATGAAAGGAAAGTTAAAAGAAAACATCGATCCAATTCTAGGAGTAAGGACCGTAAAACATACGACGGTAAATCCAGATCTAAAGAAAGAAGGAGAAATGATTCCCAAACTAGCGATGACAAACAAGAAAAAACAAAACACAGACATGAACATAGACACAGACATGAAGATAAGCCGGAAAGAAAACAAAAACACGAGATTGAAAACAAACATAAACACAAAGATGACAAACAAAAGAAAAAAAAAGATAAAGAAATGCATGATCATAGGAATTATGTGAATGATGAACAACGAGATCATAGTAGAAACAAACATGGCGGCAAACACGGAAAGGACCGACACAGTGACAAACACAGTGACAAGCACAGTGACAAACACAGTGACAAACACAGTGACAAACACAGTGACAAACACAGTGACAAACACAGTGACAAACACAGTGACAAACACAGTGACAAACACAGTGACAAACACAGTGACAAACACAGTGACAAACACAGTGACAAACACACTGACAAACACACTGACAAACACAGTGACAAACACAGTGACAAACACACTGACAAACACACTGACAAACACAGTGACAAACACAGTGGTGACAGAAATACAAATCACGATGGCAAGCGCAACAAACATTCACACCGACATCACGACAAACACACGCATCACGATGACAAACACGCAAAACACGATGACAAACACACGCATCACGATGACAAACACGCAAAACACGATGACAAACACGCAAAAAACGATGACAAACACGCAAAACACGATGACAAACACGCAAAACACGATGACAAACACGCAAAACACGAGAAAAGGCACCCGAAACACGATCAAAAACCTAGCGACGAGCACAAACGAATTGAGTTGGATAAAATATGGCGGGAGTTTGAAACCGGTAAAAGATACTACTCAACAGAAAAAGGCATGAAGAAAGTGATTGATCGTCTTGATGGCGTAGAGAGATATCGACGAGAAGAGCGGAAACGCTCCAGTGACAGATCGCGTGGGTTCTCCAGTGATACGTCATGTGACGTCACACAGAGGACTCGACCCAGCAGAGAAAGAAAACGACGATCACGAAGTCGAGAAAAGACTAGGAATGTGTCTGATCAGGTAACCAGAACTGGTGTGACAACTAAATAAACAATTGTGTTTTTTTTATTTATTTGCTTGTGCTTTTGCTTGATATGTTATTGGTTATTGGGTTTTTAATAATAGCATGCATCTTACCTGTGCATTATTTTTGGCTGTTCTCGAGTAAAACATTGCTAACAAAAAAATGTCATTTGTTGTATGTTCACCTTTGTTTCATGATAACAATGTTTTTAACTACAGGAGACGACCCCTAAGAACACGTGGCAGTATTCACTGGGACGAATCGAGGCCAGACAAGAACAGTGCAAAGCAGAGATTGATACAGCTAGACGATCAATTGAACATCGTATAAAACAACTTGAATCAAGATTAGAAAAGCACTATTCATCTACAGAAAAACTAACTGAGAAACCTTGCGACAAACTTGATCTAAACGAGGCTCAACACATCAGGGAAATGATCGACATGTTTGCTGATGAATGTCGAGAAGTTACCAAGACATTAGAAGTCAGGACCGAAGAGATGAAATCGGAAATCTCTTCAGTTGTCAGAGAAGAGTTTTCGAGTTTGGACGAAAGACTAAGTCATGGATATAAAAGTCCCGGATCACCAATTTCCTTTTATGGGATGCAAGTTGATGACTTTCCCACCAAAAGCAAATTAGACGATGAAGTGATGGCTAGTCTTACGTCATTCCAACGTTTGTCCTCAGCAGATGAGAGTATGATAACCGTAATAGAAGAAAACAGTCGAGAAACAGCCGGTAAGCTACACCTTGTGAAAGAGGTGCCTCAATAGTGGATTATTACTGGCTTATACTCAACCCTACAAGGGGAGGGCTAAGTACAGATGTTCCTGTATGGTGAAGAAGGTGTGCATAGCTTCTTCATAGTCAACCCTAGTGGGTGGTGCTGGGTAAGTGGAGATGTACCTAGGGAGGAAGGGGTGCGTAAATCTGTTATAGTCTTCCTGGTGGGATATGTGAGGAAGGTGTACCTAGGAAGGGAGGGGTGCGTAAATCTGTTATAGTCTTCCTTGTGGGATAGGTGAGGAAGGTCTACCTAGGAAAGGAGGGGTGCGTGAATCCGTCTTATCTTCCTTATAATTATTGTCGACAAAAAAACAATGTAAATATTTTACACGAGACAATAAATTGCCTTTGCCTTCCTTGTAGGATAGGTGAGAGGGGTCTACCTAGGGGGGAGGAGTCCGCAGTTCTTTCATAGTCGTTCTTAGTACCGTTGAGTGACTCTAACTTCCCCATTATGGATGTACATTAATTTAGGGAATTTTGCTATTGGTTCGGCATGTCATTGAGCAAATAATATTTCTTGTCAGCAACACGCGAATCTCCTATACGTGTGAGCCAATCAGGTGCTTTGGATACACAGAAAGAGCCTGTATTAGAACCAAGCGCGTCATTGGCTGAGGCAGCACCACCAGATTCACCACTGACAGAACGTTCTCAAGCCTTCGAGAACCTGTACGAGCTGTCTCTTCAAAGCCTGGAAGATGATGATGATTCTTATGTGGAAGAGGATGGACCTAATATCGTAGCTACACCTGAGCCCCTACAGAATATGTACCGTCGTAAAATAAAAGAAACAGAACAGCAATGTCAAGAGAGGGCATTGGCCGAGAAAGAAATTTTATACAAAAGAATAAATGAGTTAGAGTCTATGCTTCTTGCGGCCAGATCTGCTAAGGCCAATTACGAGTGAGATCTGTTGTCGTAACAATTGTTATGTCATAGCTATCGTTGTTAGCCAACCTGTCATGGTTACCATGGCAAACTGATTGCAGGATCATAGTTAAAGTGCACGCACTAAAAGTGTGCAACATAAATACCACTAAATAGTGCTATATTATGCTAATTCTGTTGTTTTCTTTTGTTTAATTAGTACTATTTACTACTAAATAGTGACAACTGTTGCGCACTTTTAAGGCCGGTACACATTAGGCGACAAGTCGCAGCGACTTGGTTCAATATTTGTTGCCAATACATCTGATTGTCGTTGCGACTGGTCGCACGAAATCCAACTGGTTGGATTTCATGCGGCAAGTCGCAGCGACAAAATTCTGTCGCGGCGACAACAATTTCCGCCAAAAATACCTAGTACACACGGGAGGAAATTGTCGCTGCGACTTGTGTGTACCGGCCTTTAGTGCGTGCGCTCTAAAATCATCTTTCCTGAAGCAAATAGTCCTGAAGCAATGAAAGTTGCAGTATTTCAGCAATAAAACAGAGGTTTGAGGTTTGATACAAACAATTAGACATATGATATTGTATATTTTTATTTATACGAGGATATACTATCAATAAAATGTACAAATAGTCAACAATTGCAGTCAACGACTACAAATAGTAGTAACCCTAATCCTATTAACGGCAATTTGTACACAAAGCGTTATTACAGAGTTAATTCACAATAAAGTTGACAGATTTGGCCAATCCCTTTTTTATTTAAAACAATATGAATTCCGCAATATATATACATATAGTAGAGCGTTTTCACATAAATAACTTTCTTATGATAGAGTGCAAACAATTAATCCGTGAAACTTTAGTAATACTATTTTATGCAAATTCTATTGTTTTCTTTTGTTTAATTAGCACTATTTTGTACTATTTAGTAATTAGTGTTTCACGGATATATTGCTTGCACTCTAATGATTCTAAAACAAATTAATGAAAATCGCACGCGGGAATGTACGCTTTGATTTACATAGTCAAAGGCAAGATTGATCAGCTGATTATCGTAAACGTAAACACGATAATCAGCACATTGAGCTTCCCTTTGTCTTTGTGCATCAAAATGTACATTCCCACGTGCAATGCTCATTAGCAGAGCTCCTTTGGCTCATTAGCGTTATTTAGAACTCATTAGCATAAGATAGCTCGTTATGTGAAAACGATCTAATGATTAGTAAAATATTACAAATGGAACATTTGGATCTACTGATTGCCTCGCTGAAAGACTGATTTGAATTCGTTGCCTCGTTGGGTGAGATCGGACTAGTTTGCACATAACAAAAGTTAATTAATACTCCCACTGACTAGTAACATAACATTTGGCATTGTCACATAATTGTTTTGATTTTAAACCAAAAACACCACAGAAAATTTTCTCACACACTCGAGCAAGCCACGAAGTCCATCTGTTACCCATGATGCCTCAAAAACACTATATTGCTATAGTTTCAGATGCTTCAAAGCGAGCAACCGCTGACCAGTCCTTACATATACAGGGATCGAGATTTTTCCGCACATATAAATTCACCCATGCCTTAACGTTTAAGTCAGTAATCTTTTGTATGAGCAGCGAGTCAATTGAAAAAAAAAACACAAATATTGGTGAAAGGCATGTCTGTGCTAATGGTCCGTTCATTGCATCAATTATTTCTATCCTAATAAAGTACTAATGTTTTGAGAACTACGTGCTTAGAGTTCAGTTTGTGTATATTAACCCACATCCGGGTACTATGGAGCTTTATCATTAGTAGAGTTCGTCTTATATTTCGCTTTGGCGGATTATTTACAAACGATAGAAATGATTGGGCAATACATGTTCAAATCAAATGAAAAAAATAGTGTTCATAAATCAATATAATTTTAAGGTAGTTCTCTAGATTCGAGCGTTTCAGTGAGTGCATTTTTTTTAATTATGCTTAGGAACTTCGGCACCTAGGATTAGGGTTAATGTTAGAGTTGCACAAATCCAGGTAATCCAACCATATTTTAGCCGAGTGTTTTGACGAATAGAAATCAAATAAGCGTTTGGCTATAGCTTGGTGTGCATATCAGATACCAGAATAGAAAAGTTATTAATTTGACGGGTAGAAAATATAGATTGTTCTCAAAATAATGAATAGAGCCGTCGCAAAACTAGCGTCAACGTGTGTGAATGTCTTGAGTGGAGGAGGAGAGGGTTAAGCTCAAAATCTTTGTATTGAGCTTACTGTCTGTTTTGCTGTAACCGTGTTTAAACTAAGTTGTGCGTTATGTGACTATTGTATGTGCCATTTGAGCACATAACTGACTGACTGCCTGAGCGATAGAACAACTGAGATCGAGTGAATACCAGTATGGGTCATACTTTACATCTTATTATAGCTTATTGAAATATAGCCTTTGATGAATGAAGATCAGTTTTTGGGTTTTAATAATAATAATCTTTAAAGACGGTGCCTACCTCACTTACGTGGCTTTCAGTAGGGCCATAAATAAGATTCAATTAAAAAACACGACTCAATGCTTTAAAAGAAAATATAAGATATAAAAAGGAAGATAAAAAATAATAATAATAATAATAATATATACATATATAAAAACTAATGAACACTACAACGATATTTCTTAAAACTTGCTTGGTCGTGTTTGAGACCATTTGAGGCTCTTTTTACCGAGTTAATTTATCCCCCCTCCCCCCCCCTCTCCCGAATAAAACTATTAGTAGAGGAAGAACGTACAAATCAACGGAGAGCGAAATTGTAAATCTGTCAGTGCAATAAATTAAATGAATGACTACAATAAATCACATTGAAATTATGCACTGACGAAAAGAGTACTCTTTGAAATAGTTTTCCCAAAATACATGGATAGTCAAGCTGAAAATATAGCAATTCGACAGTATTGTCCTGTGTTACATCGGTCTTTCCTAAGTACTACACATATATTCATTGCTATAGAGAACAACAGATGTGAAATGATCAAAAGTCTTGTTCAATATGATTACACATTCGTACCAATCCCCTCGGGCCTTCCCTTTTTAATTTCCCATCAAGTCACGTGATCCTCAGTTCCGGGTGAATAGACGTACGTTGTACAATTACAAGAACAGGTTTTGCTCAGAGTGCAAGTTCACACGCGAACGGGCTATTAGATTAAATATAATAGAAACATAAAATGGGCTGCTCGGCTTCACTGGAAAAAATGAAAATCCAACCCTTCCCATTTTACAGCAAGAAAAACGTCGACCTTACAGATAAACAAAAGAAAATAATCAGGTCAACGTGGATGCTGATTGAAAGAAGAAAGAATGACCTTGGAGTGGAAATATTTCTTAGGTCAGTAAACTTATTACCTCTTTAGTTCATATACTCCAACAGCAATCTTATTCAACTTATTTCATGTGCTGGATTAGTTTGTTTATAATATAAGGTTGGTCATGGTTTACGAGATGCTATCCCATATATATTACTAAAAACATTGTTGTCATCGTTAATGGTTATCATCACAATAATAGTATCACTACCACTATCATTGTCATCATCATTTCATCATTGACATCATCATTACATCACTGTCATCATCATGACATCACTGTCATCATAATTACATCACTGTTATCATCATTTCATCATTGACATCACCATTACATCACTGTCATCATCATTACATCACTGTTATCATCATTACATCACTGTCATCATCATTACATCACTGTCATCATCATTACATCACTGTCATCATCATTACATCACTGTCATCATCATTACATCACTGTCATCATCATTACATCACTGTCATCATCATTACATCACTGTCATCATCATTACATCACTGTCATCATCATTACATCACTGTCATCATCATTACATCACTGTCATCATCATTACATCACTGTCATCATCATTACATCACTGTCATCATCATTACATCACTGTCATCATCATTACATCACTGTCATCATCATTACATCACTGTCATCATCATTACATCACTGTCATCATCATTACATCACTGTCATCATCATTTTATCATTGACATCATCATTTTATCATTGACATCATCATTACATCACTGTCATCATCATTACATCACTGTCATCATCATTACATCACTGTCATCATCATTACATCACTGTCATCATCACTGGTAACACTAGTAGTGTCGTCATCCATCAGGTTCACACTATTTTAGCGATACATTTATAGTGCAAAGTTGCATGATAAATCATGATAAATGGCCAATTGATGGGTCCTGCATGGTATGCTTAAATTATGTCCGGCAATTGATTAACTTATTATAGCTACAGAGTTTTAAAATTAATAAAGTCTTATGCATGTATTTGAAAAGTGTCATAACAACAGTGGCCCTGAAGCAAGTACGATTTTCCCCAGTCTCTACACGCCTTACACGTTTTACTGATTTCATGTAATTTTAATTTGTATAAAGATAAGGCCTAGGTCAAAATTACCTTATTTAAACTAGTTTTCTTACCCATTAAAGTGCATTTTGATCATCATTATTATTATAATTGTCAATTTGATAGATGTTTAGCTCATAAAAAAAATCGTTCGATTTCTAAATAAATTGTTGCGGTAGCAGTTGGATGCACTAACTCTAATATTATAAAAATAATCGATATTTCTCTCTATTAAGATATTATTCTCGGAGATTTTAAACTTCTCAATTGCCATGTTTGATTATTAAGATGCATTTTGTTCATTCCATATTCAGTTATTAGTCTAGCTCAGCTACCTATTGTTTGATCATGGCCGACACTATGATATCAGCAATATCTAGTAGGAAACCAGCAGATAACATATCTTGTACTTACAAACGCTCTTTCGATATTAATAGAAAACCAGTCAAAACTACAACTCCCGTAGTTCTTTGTACTGATAGCAGTCTCTCGAACTAGTTTGCACATTTATTGAAAACGATACACAGATACACATTGGAAAAAATAGTTATAAACAACTGAGTAAATAAGCTAAAATAAAAAATGCAACTTTAGTGCCTATCTAAAAATTAAAGTTTTAGTTCCAGCTAGGTGAAATTTTGAGCATATCTCAGATATAATTAAAATAAGAACTGAACATTTTTTTTTCTATTTTTGGTCACTCATGAGAAGTGGCAGGTGCACAGTCCAAATGACGATATCGAATCCGGCATGTTCAAATGGGTTTATATGTATCATTTAAGAACAATTGAAATGAAATAAGACTGTGACCTTATTTTAGACAAAAACCGGGCATACATCATGACAAGGAATTGACCTACAAACCAAACGACATACGACATGTTTACCACCACGAGAGCACATTAACTTTGAAATAAAATTGTGTATATTTCAAAGTAATAAATGACAAAACCTTGTGTAATGCAAAGAAAACTGACAAAATTATAAGAGTAAGTTGCAATAGCACAGATATACACAAAAAACATATCACAATAGATTCCATACAAACACCACCAATTCAATCGAGTTTATCTTATACATTTATGTTCAAAATTCAAAACGTGACTGCAACTTCAATATCAATTAAGTGAATTGTAATTTAATTTTCAAATGATGATAAAACAAAAACGCGCTGCCGGAAGAAAAACTGAATATGAAAGGCTAATGATCACGTGACTACCGGCAGGAAATCTATGCAGTATTTGCCGACTCGAAAAGACGCGTGATATGGTAATAAATAAGAAAATAGATACAAGCATACTCTGAGTAAATGCACGTGCCAGATGAGTGGACATACTGTGTTTCTTGGACAGCCTCGACAGTCTCGAGGCAATTTTGAATAAGCCATAATCTGTGCTAAACTCAAAGGCTATCCATTGGTAAAAAGCAGAAAAACACATTCATCTATACTAGCTTTTTAGGTTTATAACCTAACCTTAAATCACAATTGAATTGCAGTTTCATTTATCCAATGACATTAAAGAACAGGACTTGACACAACACATCTTGGCACTGAGACTGTACCTTGAGTCAATCACTGATCTATAAACTAACTTTAAACAGAAAATAAAGCTAGAAAAAGACCTAAACAACTTATTCACAAACTGAAAAAATAGCTTGCAAGGCTGTTAAAGAGATTTTGGTCATTTTTTGTTGGATATTCGGTTTGCTGTCAGTACTACTCAGCAAACTCATCCACTTTATCCCATTTGTTCTCAAGTGCTTGGCGATTAGATTTAATATTGCACGCACAGCGCTCCGCAGATAATCGTCGTCGAAATTTTTTCGAAATACCCCTTAAAGATACCGGACGTTTCTCAAAAGGGCGTTGCTTCACAAATTATAAAAATAATACCTGTATCTCGGTCTGCATGGCATAATTTCGATATGCTTTTGAATAAGATCTCTTACCTGGTACCGAACTCAGTAGAAGCTGTTTTAGTCTTCTCGATTCTTTTAATGTTCGCGAATGCAGTAAGATGGTTGGGAAGGAAATGACTGGATATTTTGTGTTAAATGTCTTAAAATTGAGAAATAGTCTCTCCTTCCTCACTTTAACCGCCGACCGGTTAGCTCAGTTGGTAGAGCTTCGGACTACTGTGCTGGAGGTCACTGGTTCGAGCCCTGGCCGGACCAACACTCAGAGTCTTAAAATGATTGAGGAGAAGTTGCTGCCTTTGTTTCTCTATCTGCAAATGGTAAGATCTTCACGTCCTCTCGGGTAACGACGTAAAATCGGAGGTCCCGTCTACTCTACTCTAATCCAGTTGTGGACGTTAAAGAACCACTGAGGACGTAGGTACGACCACCCTCATGTGCATGTACTTATAATAATAATAATAATAAAGGTTTATTGAAAAAAAACACATATCGCACCACAAAGGTGGATTACAAGTGTTAAAATGAATATAAGAATAAAAGTGAATTTACATTTATTTACAAATTTGAAAGATAATAAGAATAATTGGCATATATAGCTTATTTATTTTTATCTTCATAAAAACACATTCCCGGGACAAAACTGTTTTTATAACGTTCGGTCCTACATTTTGGTAGGCTGATGTTAGTATTTTTCCTTAGATTTCTACAGTGAGCCTGAATCCTACTAGGAGGTAACAAATTATTTAATTTAGAACCTTGGTTTGACATTTTCTTGAAGATTGTGTTGCACAAGAGCTGTCTTCTATCATCTACACTCTCGCACTTATCTGCATCTAGTGCCTCGTTATAATGTAAGTTGGGAAATATAATCCTTAATGCTCGTTTCTGGACTTCGGCCGCTTAACCTTGGGGGCACTAACCCGCTAACAATCTAACCTGCTAATATCACTCATGTTTGTAAGCTGCGCGGCTGCTTCAAGCGCCTTTATCAGCAGTCTGTCAAAAGTCCCCCTAACACACTTGTAAATCCAGAGCAATTCAGATCACGATTTGCGATTCTGGATCAAGTCGGCCACATCCACATCCACACATACACGAATTCACTACTTTAAGAATAGAAGAATCCTCACTTGGTGAAGGTTTCACATAATCTCTTAGGGCCCTAATCTCTTAGGGACCGCGGAGTAAGTTGAAAAGTGTGTGTACGTGTGTGTGTGTGTGTGTGTGTGTGTGTGTGTGTGTGTGCGTGGTGTGTGTGTGTGTGTGGGAGGGGATGGGAGGGGTTGGGGTGTTGGGGGGGGTGGGGAGGGGGCAGACAGCCAAATGATAATCCTTTTTTTTCTTGGCTCACAAAGAACAAGACATCCACGGCATGCATTCATATCAAAATTTATTTTCAAATCGTTGATGTTTGCACTTTACATACAAACTTTCAATCATTTTACTCTGTCTTACTATTAATCTGTTGCGAATCTAAGTCTATTTCAGACAATTTTGTGCGATTGTAGGCAATTTTGAGCGCCTTTTTAAGCAATTTTGAGCTATTTAAAGCAATTTTGTGCGACTTTTAACAATTTTAAGCGGTTTTGCGCGATTGCAAGTAATTTTGAGCAATTTTAAGCAATTTTGCTCGATTCAAACAACCCCTTAGAAAGCTGTAGTTGAGAAGGTAGAGAGGGTCTCAATGGGGGTGTAGCGTTGGCGGCTGACGGCTAAAAAATTGTCATTTTGACGGTTGACGACTAAAATTGTGGCGTTTTGACGGTTGACGGTAAATTATAGTAGCTGACGGTTAAGTTACCTAGTTAAATATTAATATGACAAGTTTTTAATAATTAATTTATCAATAAAATTCTAAATAATCACTAATTGACCCTGTGATAAAGTGAATATAAAGTGAATTTTTCTCTAGTGTATCCGGACACTATAATATTACGTTATAATTACAATTATATAAAGGTGAGCACTTTTACTGTTAAAACGTGCCGCTGCTGAAATTTTTTCCAGAGCATGTGATTATAGACTTAGGGACCGGTCATTATTTATCGTCTGTGGGGTGTGGAGGATTTTTTGTAGACGCTGTAAAATTTAACAGATTCCCCCCTACAGCATCATAACATTGTGATGATCCCCCCTCATAGGTAGGGAAAAGTCAAGTGATCACCCCTCATATAAATATATTTTCTTGATGATGATTTACAGTAACTTTGCGCGATTTTAAGTAATTTTGAGCAATGTTAAGCAATTTTCAGCGATTTTGAGCTATTTTGAGCAATTTTGAGCGATTTTAAGCAATTTTGAACGATTTAAAGCAATTTTGAGCGATTTTAAGCAATTTTGAGCAAATTTTAGCAATTTTGCGCGATTTAAAGCAATTTTGAACGATTTTAGGCGACTTAAGGTCCCAAGTTTAGCCTTTCCAAATTGTAAATGATCCCCTCTTTCAAAACTGTCATTTCCGTCTGATCCCCCCTTTTGCTTTTATGAAAATGAACTGATCCCCCCCCCCCGAAATCTCGCACCCCCCCAGGCGATAAATAATGACGGGTCCCTTACACTTAGTCTCTTCGATATTAGCCTTGGTATCAGGCCTTCTGGGGAAGGGGGGGTGGCATTGCGAGAGGCTGATACTCAGGCTAATTCGATAGCACTGTCCGCTTATCAACAGAATTAGTTTCATATCCATCAACCTGCTTGGTTGCCTATCGAGTTTTTCGTCCTAGCTCAATTCTATAAAGTGTTTTAACGATACTCATTTTAAAGATGAGAGATCACTCGCGACGGGCAACGATTTATATCCTAGCCTGCAGCCTGACATGGCATGTGATATCCGGGGAGGGGAATTCGATCGGAACAGGGCGGGGATGCTTTTGGAAAGTTTTGAAAATGATCCCTAAAAGGTATCAAAGTTCTATCCAGAAGGGCGTGACAATACATGATTTTTAATCCTGAAAGGTACCAACTCAAATACGAACAATTGAATATAATGGTCGTAAAATCGAGACCTTGTTTTTGAATCTTCGTGAATACCCTAAAAGGAAAAATCTTCAATTCTGAGAGTCTGAGAACGTCTAAGAGACCCTTAAACGGTACCAGATCTCCGATTTTGACCCCTTAAAATATGCAACGATCATCCCCGCTGATAAAAGGGGGTCCCACTCCGGGTGTCATGTCAGTGCGATTGAATATTTGACCAGCACGTCCCCTGACCAGGAATTTGCTGAAAGCGAATCCCGAGTTGGACAAATTCATTTATGTATTTGAATGACTCTTAATCAGTTTGTTGACAGTTTGTCACATTTATAACTAACCGAATAAAGATGTAATGTCTTCGAATACTTGATACTAGTATACACGTTTGGTTTGTGAAGTCAAAAAATCAGCCTTGACGGTTAATTTTTTTGACGCTTGACGGTTAAAATTTCTTTCATTTGACGCTTGACGGTTAAAATTAAGGCCGTTTGACGGTTGACGTTTAACCCCGTGCAACAGTTGTCACTATTTAATAGTAAATAGCACTAATTAAACAAAAGAAAACAATAGAATAAGCATAAAATAACACTATTTAGTGGTATTTATGTTGAGACATAAGACAACAACTAAACTCTAGAGAATAAACTGCATGTGATTTCCAGGCTGTAGTTGATAAACGTGTTTGGACTATTTACAAATCAATCTGTATTTGAATTGCAGTTATTTAATTTGATTCATTCAAACCCCTTTCTTACAGAAAATATTCCCTGGTGATTCCAAAATCAATTTGTATTTTCAGGTTGTTTGATTCAAATCCCTCCTTACAGCAAATATTCCCTGAATTCCGCCACGTGACCGTGGAATTTCTTGCAACAGATAGATCATTACAGGGTCATACAAGGCGTGTAATGAAAGTGTTGGAGAATGTGGTGAGCACTATCGATGATAGCCATGCTATTAGCGAGTACCTCAAAGAACTGGGACGACGACATAGATACAGACAAGTTAGCCCGAAACCCGTGCACGTAAGCAAATGACTGATTAATACCGCCAAACTCACTACACGCCGAAACTGATTGCTATTCAGTTGTAATTTGTAATATAATGGTTCAATCACATTGATTTTGCCATTTTCACCCCATTTTTCTCTGACCTGGGATTCGTTTCTGGATTCCTGGACGTAAGGTCTGGATGCAGGATTCCACGTACTGAATTCAGGATCCCAAGTGAAGGATTTGTAAACATGTTGGTACAGGGTAGATTCCCGATTCCCTAAAACTGGGCGATTCTAATTCCGCAACCGTTTCTTCGTACAAATTCGGATAAGGTAAAGAAAGTAATTTTCTTAAAATGAAACTGATCTTAAACAACCAAATGGCAGGTTTGTATTGAATAAAAACCCGCGTCAGGAAACTAAGTGTAATAACCAAGGCGCATTAATGAGTGTAATACATGAAAAGCACAAAGGGAAATCAAAAGAACATTTGGGCAGTAAAGTGAATTAAGCATATTTCATGAGTTTTTGGAAACCACTCTATAGTTATGTACCCCTGCCCTTGAGTTGGAAAACTGCATTGTGCACGGTAATACCAGTAATTGGTGTTGATAGAGTGCACGCACTAAAAGTGTGCAACATAAATACCACTAAATAGTGTTATTTTACGCTAATTCTATTGTTTTCTTTTGTTTAATTAGTGCTATTTACTACTAAATAGTGACAACTGTTGCACACATTTAGTGCGTGCACTCTAAGCTTCACCTGACTTATCTTTACTTTACAGCTTCAAGAAATCAGTAAATCAATTCTACTGACGTTCGCTTCTTACCTTGGAGGAGACTGGACACCAGAAGTTAGTAACGCCTGGCAGATATTTATAGAAAAAATTATGGGATTGATATCAGAAGGACTTACGAGTGTATTTCATTCATGATATGATAGCTGCAGTCAACCATGATGAAAGCTGCAGTAAACAATCGTGGACAAAACTACTTGGTACATTAAATACGTGTGTTTTAAAAAAATCGACCCCCTCCCCCCTACTGAACAAATTTCAGTTATCCTAGATGTGTTGACCCATGACAATGATTTGATCATAAAATCAACATAGTTTGGGTGCGGTAGGGAAAACTAAGAATAAAAAGTGCACATAAGAACGGAAAATGTACCTTTAGTTTTGTCCACGATTGTAGACCTTTTTGGTGTGAGATATCTGTGATTAGCAAGTTTTAAATGGGACATCTTGATTGTGAAGCGTACAGTAACTACTTTGTACAGACCGGCTATAAACCGCGATCTGCAGTGTGTAGAACTGGATCAAAGCCACCCCATAGGGACTTGGGGGCTGCATTACTAGATGTGTTGCGTTTGCAAAGACGATATGTAAACTCACGATCATATTTCAATAGCTTTATTAAACTTCACGATTGTAATCATCAAATCTTGAATTATGGTACATTAATTTACAATATCATACAAAAGTGAAATAGACCACCATAACTTGAAGCACTCTATGACAGCCCAGTGTTTACATGAGAAAAATTACTCTCTGGGGCCGGTTGTACGAAGCCTGAATAGCGCTATTCACCGGATAAAACGCTATCCAACGGATAAATTCTAAAGAAATCCTTTGGAGTGGATAACTTTATCCAGTGGATAACTTTATCCAAGCTTCGTACAACCGGCCCCTGATGGATCAGAGTATTGTGATTGGTCAGACACTGCGCGACCTATGAAGGTCATTTTTACAGTCTCTAAGTTATGAGAAAGATTGGTCGTAACACGACATTGAAAAATATATGTACGTGTTATAAATAATAATAAGCGGTTGACAAATCCTGTCCAAAATATGGTGGTTGGAACAGGTGTGTGTGGTCGATATAGCGGTCGATTATAACTTTGTCATAATCATTGAAAATGTCAATATCCTTGGTATGAAATGTTTATAATACCTCTGTACCATTAGTGATCGTTCATAGTGCACACACGGTCGTTATCATTATGATAGAACTCTAAAATAGCATCCATAATAGGTACATTGTTATTTCCATAGTTTATTAACGTCCAGTAAGCCACAGTTAACTATCGTACATTGTTTCTTTGGTCGTTCATTGAACGTTTCCTGGTTCTCTAGTATGTCTAACACCGACAGACCTTCTATCACTTGACTGTAAAGTAATAAACATGTCATGATAAATCACAAGCAAACACCACCATCAGTAAAGATTATCATCACTCACCCAAATGCTACATATTTAGTGTCCATCCAAGGTGCAGGTTGTAGTGTGATATAGAACTGTGAACCATTAGTATGACGTCCCTTATTAGCCATACCTACTATACCACGCTTAGAATGTGCTACAGAAAAATCCTCGTCTACAACAGTATAAACAACACAAAATATAACTGCCTAGAATGAGAGAAATCCTCATCTACAATAGTATAAACAACACAAAAAATAACTGCCCAGAATGGGAGAAATCCTCATATACAATTATTGTTTGACAAATTGCTTGAAACGATTGCACAAAATACCTAATTTTCATGGGATGCTTGTTCTCCCCAAACGTCAATTAATATCAAATTTGTAGGTGCTGTGGGGTCACTTAGGGTGAAGTCTGGCAGCGGGAATAGTTTTGTACAAGTGCAGCACCATTGCCTAAGGGGGTGAGGGATGGGTGTTCAAACACTGTTTTGCCTTTAAAAAGGCAAAGTGATGCAAAGAAAAAGGCAAGGAGTTATGCAAACAAATATAAGATAAAAAATGGTTTGCATGCCAACACATTTTATCAAGTAGCAGCAACATAGTAAGTTGGTTAGGACACACATTATATCAAGTAGCAGCAACATAGTAAGTTGGTTAGGACACACATTATATCAAGTAGCAGCAACATAGTAAGTTGGTTAGGACACACATTATATCAAGTAGCAGCAACATAGTAAGTTGGTTAGGACACACATTATATCAAGTAGCAGCAACATAGTAAGTTGGTTAGGACACACATTCAGTAGCTAGTGACCTCCATTAGCAAAGCTGTCATCAAGTATTGTTAGAGCATTACCTTCAAATATAGGACCATATATAGACTCACCACCAATACCTCGGCCTCCTTCAAAATCTAGTCACAGAATACATGAATATGCAATCAAAAGACTATACTTGACACCATAAATCTAGTCACAGAATACATGAATATGCAATCAAAAGACTATACTTGACACCATAAATCTAGTCACAGAATACATGAATATGCAATCAAAAGACTACTATACTTGACACCATAAATCTAGTCACAGAATACATGAATATGCAATCAAAAGACTACTATACTTGACACCATAAATGTATGCTTTACAATAATACTGCAAATGAAGGAACTATAAAAGATGTAAGCTGTTTCTACCACAGTATGGTTATGGATGACGTTCTTGCTGTGGAGCTAGGGTTTGTTATATTGTTATCAATACTGTCATCATCATCATCACCATCATCAATGGTAAGAACGACGGCCACCAGTATCATACATACCTCCACCTTGTATCCAGCCATTGGGTACAATGCGATGGATTATACTGTCTTTGTAGGTCAATTTCAAAGGGGGGTCATGACGTTTATCTTCTACTAGATTGCCTTGTATTAATGCCATAAAGTTTTCACATGTTTTAGGCAGGCGGTCTGATATTAACTAAACCACAATAAACAATAGATGAGTCATACTGCAAGCCTGGAATATAGCATTATATATCTGCATATAAGCTGTTTCTTGGTATATAAACTTCACACTGAAACAAACATGTTAATGATGGGGGGTTGTCAAATGCCACATGACAAACATGTTAATGATGGGGGGTTGTCAAATGCCACATGACAAACATGTTAATGATGGGGGGTTGTCAAATGCCATATGACAAAGGTGGACAATCAACGCCAAATGATGGCTCGCTGCTTTACATCACCAGATCAAATCTACTTATAACCAGTCAAGACAATGTACCTCAATAATAAGTTTTCCAATGCTTTCACCACCCACAGCTATTTCCAGAAATACAAAATTATGCTAGAATAAGAACAATTATAAGTAATTTCATGAGTAAATATCCTGCCTACAGGTTCTTCAGGGAAAGGGTAAGAGAAAGAGGCATATGCACGAAGGAAAATGAAGAGTCGCTTCCCCCCCTCCCCCCTACAGCATAGATTGACAAACCTTTTTACTGACAAGATGGTTTTTATATTCTTCTTTAGCCATTGCGTACCATAGAGGTAGAGGTCTAAAGAACACACAAATGAGTACCACTAACATTTGATATGAAATCATTTGTATAGCCTCAAATGACTCTTTATTCTGCATTAAAAAATCATTATTAATTCATAAGGGAAAGAACAATACAAACCATAGCCATGAGCGAGTTTTTAAATCAGCAAGAGATTCGTCCTGATTTGCATACAACTTTAACTTGAATTTTCTCCCCAAAAAATGTTGTTTAATATTTCAGCTAAATGTGATTTAGGAAATGATTCTTTTAAGCAATATAAAATATTTGCAACAGATCTATATGAGGTTTAAAATGTTGAGCCTCATAAAGATCAGCTGTTCATATTTTATATATTACCTAAATCTGACCTTGATTATAGTTGAATGTCAACTTGTAATTTGTAACATTACTGAAAGAGTCTTGATATAGACATACATATCACCATCATCAAATAAGTCTTACCTAAAGTCTTGGCACTTGTAATTATCATTGGCTAGTTTTAAGAACTCCTCTTTGCCTCCTACTAGCTGTCCATCGATAAATACTACTACATTGTCTTGGAATGCCCACATCTCTCCTTTGATATCCTAGATTATATCAAAAATTAAACCTTGCACACAATCTTTTTTCAAAAGTACAGATTTAAATGACCAGGTATATGATACAGTGTATTTTGTTTTATTTATTATTATTATATTTTATTGTATATATATAAGAAATATATATTATTTTATTTTATTCTTTACATTAAGAGGCAAAAACCATATAACATAAGGTTAGTATATATTTTAATCGTTCTTGAAATGAATGGAAATTTTATTCTTTCAACTATTATTTGGTGTTTCATTGTTGTGAATACTTTTGATTTTATTGCTGAAGTTCATTATTATGTCATATATCTGAAATAGGATCTCTTTCAGTATTGTATCATTGTCAAATTGATACCTTTTTTCCTGCACGAAAATAACAACAGTGATAATCAACCTTTAGCCACATATTCTGAAACTACGAAAACTTGTTGAATCTTTCACACTATAAAATCACATACTACCGCATAAATCATTTGGGTAAAAGCAATTTAAAAACAAAAACCCAATATAGAAATATAACATAACATAACATTGCATAACCACTGACAATTAAATATATGATAGATATTTTCTACAAATAATATCTAATTCTGCCTGAACCTAACCAGAAACTCATGAGTTAAACTTCATTTAAAAGTAAAAGCAGCTGCAATTCAATTCTTTACAAGAAAGAAATTTTTTTTTTTTTCAAACGACCTATTAACGACTTGGTTTTGCAATCAAATCAATCTGTATTTCGCAAAATCAATTCTATCTATTCTTACGATGTGGAAATAATGTGAATTAACTTTCTAAAGAGTGTCTTACCCTTTTCTTTAAGCTGACAAAATGAACCCAATCACACTCTAACAAACCAACTATGTCCGGTTCCTCGAACAAGCTCGGCTCTTTTTGATATAGTTGCTGCGAATAAAATTACACGAAAATATTTCAGCATGATTCTAAACATTTGAGGATCGAATTTAGCGTTTTGCACCTCTGTTGCGCTTTTCACCATGTGAAAATCCACATCTTTAAGGAGCCCAACCACTGAAACTTTCTGCTTGTCCGCCATTTTGTCTGTTATTGAGATTTGGACATTGGACCAGTTGTCATGGAAACAATGTCATCACCATTGCTCCTGGACGAGTTCGTGCGTGATGATCACGTGAACAAAATGTTTCGAATAAACGAAAAGTAACGAAAAGTAATGAGAAAAAATCCAAATAGATAAATAGATTTCTTTGTCCAAAGTTCAAAAAAGGGCTGGGGCAGAGTTTCAGCTTGTACAGGGCAATCTAAAAGTCACAAAAATAACAAAGAATGTATTTACAGCCAAATTCGTTGTATCGCGACCCACCGTTATAAAACTTTGTGTTGATTTGGTCTTTTCTGAGCCGTCAATCAATTTCAAGGGCGGAAATTATTTTAGATTAACCAATGACAGAAAATGTTAGGGCAAGCTCCGCCCTATGGAATTGATTGACGGTTCAGAAAAGACCAAAATGAAAAAAAAGTTTTGAAACGGCGGGTCGCGATACAACGAATTTGGCTGTAATAAAAGGCGACTAGAAAGGAAAAAAAACAGTCACATTGTTTAAACTGTAATTTATCTCGTGTTTTTAATACTTTTTTTTTTTTTTTTTTTTTTTTTTTTTTGATTAAATCCCACGTCAAATTTTTGAATTCCGGAATGACGAATAGTGAAAGATTGCATATTAAATTATTTAAATAAATTATAACTAAATAGATGTATAAATAGATGATAAATAAATAGATGACAAATAAATAGATGATAAATAAATAAATGGATAAATAGATGATAAATAAATAGATAGATAAATAGATGATAAATAAATAGATGGATAAATAGATGATAAATAAATAGATGAATAAATAAATTATAACTAAATAGATGGATAAATAGATGATAAATAAATAGATGAAAAATAAATAGATGATAAATAAATAGATGGATAAATAGATGATAAATAAATATATGAATAGATAAATTATAACTAAATAGATGGATAAATATATGATAAATAAATAGATGACAAATAAATAGATGATAAATAAATAGATGGATAAATAGATGATAAATAAATAGATGGATAAATAGATGATAAATAAATAGATGAATAAATAAATTATAACTAAATAGATGGATAAATAGATGATAAATAAATATATGAATAAATAAATTATAACTAAATAGATGGATAAATAGATGATAAATAAATAGATGACAAATAAATAGATGATAAATAAATAGATGGATAAATAGATGATAAATAAATAGATGGATAAATAGATGATAAATAAATAGATGGATAAATAGATGATAAATAAATAGATGAATAAATAGATGATAAATAAATAGATGATAGATAAATGGATGACAAATAAATGGACGATAAATAAATAGATTAATAAATAGATAAAGATGATAAATAAATAGATAAATAAATAAATTGATGATAAACAAATAGATGAAATAGTCACCCATTCCTCCTTGATGATAAAATTTGTATTGGAAATCGAAAATATCAAATAAAAGATATGATTTATCAGACTCTATTAAATATCTTTTCTTTATTATGAAAATATCATGCAATCATTGATATCTTTAATAAACTATCATAAATTATGAGGTATCGTTTTATTTCTTTATTTTGTTTATTTTGAATTAAAATATTTTATCTTTTTCGACTGATTTAGGGATTGTCATGCAGTGCACTCTGGAACACCCCCTTGCCCTTGCCTTATTTTGTGTTTAGGAGCAACACTTTGATACACCCCCTCCCCACCCTGAACGATTCCTGGATTCAAACTAGGGCTAGTTTTATGTGGCTAAATAAAATATTTGGGCAAAGTTAAAACCGAGACTTCACTGCGATGGCCAGCGGTATCCCCACCTATGCGCACGCTCCCTTCGTGGTACTGGCAGTGTTTGCACCTTTGCAAGACTGGACGAGCTTGCTTTCTTTTTCGCAAGTTTTGGCCCCCCTTTTTACGTCTTCAGTGAATATCACACTATGGCTGAAAGTCAGGAGGAAAGCCCTAATATTCCCGCTGCTCCTTCTACAAGTTCTTCCCAAACAGAGCATTCTCCGGAGATATTATCAGCGATTCAAGTCGCCGTGAGTGCAGCCATGAGGTCGAACCGACAAAGCTACCCAGTAGTCTCGTCAGAGCCAACAGTGAGCACGTCGACCGCCCCTAGCGGGGCTGGAGGTAGGTTGTCGTCAGCCCCGGACTTCGTACCGACTTTTAGCATTAATCAAGCATTTCCAAGCCTGTTACCGACGACCAGTTGTTCAGTGCAATTCCCTTCCCTACCTAATTTGTTTTCTAACATCAGTAATCCAGCTTCACTGGCCCCCGTAGCCCCCTCCACGCTCCTCCAACAATTTGTAGTGGGCCCTGGTTACTCGCCCGTCCCGGCGAAGTTAGTCACACAAATTGTGTCGGGGAAGTTCATCGATTTGAGCGATCTTTATACTCCAGCAAATTTGCTACCGATAACGGAAAACGAGCCCCAACTAATGTTGGACGGTGGTCTTGTCCTTACAAGTCAGTGTAGAAAGAATAAGCGTCGCCTAGACGACATCGTCTCGTGGACGGAAGCATTTTCCATTTATTGTTTGGAGATCTGTTCCTATTTTCCGCATCGCTGGAGGGAGTTGATGTTAATACGGGGATAATTTTTCATCACGTATGCGCACACAGTGTTTTTTTTTTAAGCAGGATCAGAGAGGAGCCGTTCGGTAGTTCTTCATGTAATCACGTAAGTCATGTCCGGCATAATGATAATTCCTTATTAATATTCTAGAAATCTACATACAATAGGGATGACGCCATGAAGTGTTATCCTGTCGTGAATAGCGATAATCGGCGCGGTGAGACATTGGATAATTGCGCATGCGTAGAAGTACTATAGTCTGTCACATCAGCTGCAGAACCGCGCCTGGCGAACCTTGAAAATCGTCTTAGCATAGAGGGAGGTTTAATGGCTGTTTCAACTGATTCCTCTTTAATACAAACAATAGCAGCAGCTGCCTCTTTGAAAACTTGCTTTATATTCCATCGAGTCTTCGCACAACATTCTACGTAGTCTTTAGCACCAATCAATTGGGAACTAGATAGAGCCTAGAAATCAAAAATATAAACAATCACTTTAATAATCTTGCTTTTTTGTGCATTTGATCTCGGAATCTCTCGAACATAAAATTCATTAAATGGCATATCTATTTAGTGACTTACTTTTAATCGGCTAACACTGTCTGGTTCGCTGTTCCCGGGAACTGCCAGGTAAAACTGTAACGCCGAGTCTGTCCGTAAATCATTCTTACAACCAACTAATAGATAAGGTACACCAGGACAAGCTTCCTTGATCTCAAGCACCCACTGCACAAAACGTAGAATGTTAGCATCAATACACACTTCCTTGATCTCAAGAACCCACTGCACAAAACATAGAATGTAAGCATCAATACACACTTGCTTGATCTCAAGCACCCACAGCACAAAACATAGAATGTTAGCATCAATACACACTTCCTTGATCTCAAGAACCCACTGCACAAAACATAGAATGTATAATCACCAAGGTCATCATTTTCATCATCGTCAACACCATCATGAATATCATCATCGTCATATCATTATCACCATTGTCATTATCATCATATCATTATCACCATTATCATCATCATCATATCATTATCACCATTATTATCATATCATTATCACCATTATCATATCATTATCACCATTATCATCATTATCATATCATTATCACCATCACCATTATCATATCATTATCACCATTATCATCATATCATTATCACCATTATTATCATATCATTATCACCATTATCATCATTATCATATCATTATCACCATCACCATTATCATATCATTATCACCATTATCATCATATCATTATCACCATTATCATCATATCATTATCACCATTATCATCATTATCACCATTATCATCATTATCATCATCATATCATTATCACCATTATTATCATCATCATATCATTATCACCATTATCATCATTATCATATCATTATCACCATCACCATTATCATATCATTATCACCATTATCATCATATCATTATCACCATTATCATCATATCATTATCATCATTATATCATTATCACCATTATCATCATATCATTATCACCATTATCATCATATCATTATCATCATTATATCATTATCACCATTATCATCATCATATCATTATCACCATCATCATCATCATATCATTATCACCATTATCATCATCATCATATCATTATCACCATTATCATCATCATATCATTATCACCATTATTATCATCATATCATTATCACCATTATCATCATCATATCATTATCACCATTATCATCATTATCATGTCATTATCACCATTATTATCATCATATCATTATCACCATTATCATCATTATATCATTATCACCATTATCGTCATTATCATGTCATTATCACCATCATCACCATTATCATCATCATATCATTATCACCATTATCATCATCATATCATTATCACCATTATCATCATCATATCATTATCACCATTATCATCATCATATCATTATCACCATTATCGTCATTATCATGTCATTATCACCATCATCACCATTATCATCATCATATCATCATCATTATCATCATCATATCATTATCACCATTATCATCATCAACATATCATTATCACCATCATCATCATCATATCATTATTACCATTATCATCATCATTTCATTATCACCATTATTATCATCACCATATCATTATCACCATTATCATCATCATCATGTCATCATCCTCATCATATCATTATCACCATCATCATCATCATATCATTATCACCATCATCATCATCATATCATTATCACCATTATCATCATCATCATATCATTATCATCATCATATCATTATCACCATCATCATCATCATATCATTATCACCATTATCATCATCATCATATCATTATCATCATCATATCATTATCACCATTATCGTCATGATTCCCTTGATTACCTTGTGTACAATACTGTGTAGTGATGCAGGATTACCAATATCAAAACACAGTAGAAATACGTCAGTTCCATCGTACATACATCGTCGAATGCTTTCATAGTTGTCTAACCCTGAACAGTCGCACAGCATGAACTCTAGACTACTGTCACCAGTAGAGATATCTGTCACGCATTCATCGAAGATAGCACTTTCCTCTGCCTGTCACGAGAAAAAAAGACAGGTTGCTAGTCCGGCACAAGCAGATATATAGTTCAAATGTCAAATGATAAATAACGTCAGTACGCCAGATCGACGGTATATATTGTATCGCATTGCACGATAACCATCCTCTTTATACCAGCTTTTAGAATAAAACCATTGTTTAAACAAAAATTATTTATTTTCCACAAATGAGTATTTTTAAACTTTAACTCTGCCAACAAGTTTGTTTTATCAATGTGAATTTGTGTGTGAGGTTTCACCTCAAAAGGTGCACTCCTTGCAGATTTAGGGGGGGAGGGTACTTTGAAAAATGGCTATTTTAGGCTTTTTTTAAGGGTAGGCTGGGTGTAAAAGAAAGGGGGTACTCATTTTGAGAATCAAGCACAAGGAGCAAACCTGAAGTTACTCATAATAGTCATTGGGCAGTATCGAGTTTGTACATAACATTTTGGTGGGTCAAGAGCTGATCACGTGACCAGGGCAGAGCCAATAGAGTGCAATATAGGAAAAATTAAATATTAACCCTAACCAACACCCTAACAGCAAAATCTCTAAACCCAGTCAGGCAAACCTAACCCTAACCCTAGTTTTGAGTTAACCCCAACCCTAAGTATCACCAGGGGGGGAAAGATCCCCAAGTCACGTGACTTCATTTTTTTGTTTAACCCTTTCGCTCCTGGAGATTTTTGGCGTTTTTAGGCGTTTTTTGACACGTACAAACTTTTAGCTCGTCCAGAGCAGTTTGTTTGGCTTCGATCAAGATTCCTGTGTTTTTGTGTTACCGGGGAGGCATGAAGCTGGCAAACAGGTTTAACACGTTAGAAACAGGTTTTCAGTCTAATCAGAACTTTGACGAATTCGCATCATTCGTGATTTCGTCGTTGTTTTTTGCTATTATTTTGCCTCTAAACGCTTCTGGAAAAGCATCATTAAGCTTTCTAGTTGTGATGAGTCTACTGTTTGAAAGAAATCAAGCTGGTGAGATGATTTCCAGTTAAAATTCGTGTTTTTTTCGCACTCGTGAATTTTGGTGACCGTTGAAGAAATCGTCACTTCAAGACTATTTTAGAGGCAAATTCTCGGACTGCCGCGGCTATTTTTGCAAGTTGTGGTGATAGAAGAACACAAGAAGCCTGAAAATTCGGCAGAATTCCGAGGTAGCGTTAGACTTATAAAAAAAAATTTTAAATGGGGGGAGTCTATGACGGCTGCCGAAAATTTGGTTGATTTCCCAGAATGCATTGCAGTGGTATTTTTGTCGAAACACGTGTAGTTCGAAATAGGCATGTTCGTAGGGATTTAGCGCTGTAAGTAGAATGAAATAAAACTTGAAAAACTTGCATACGCTTAGTAGAAGGACTGAATTTTCCTAGGATATGAAACTTTTTGCTTGAAGACAAGGTTTTTTGCCAAAAAACTCGACCTGCAAAATGTGTGATTTTCAACATCTGAAAATAGCGAAAAAACGTGATTTTCCTGCTTTTGAAAGTTTGAACTGTATATTTTTGCCCAAATTGCTAGTTTCTTCAACCTGAATGATACTTAAAAGTTAGCCACATTTCTAGTGTTTGCTTTGAATGGTGATTTATGGCATTAATGACTTAATTCAGGAGGATATGATTTTTTAAAGCAAGGTAGTTCTCTACGGCCGGTTTTGGCCGGTACAGGAGCGAAAGGGTTAATCGTTTTTTTTTTCTTTTTTCGTTTTTTTTTTCTTCCATTATAAGAAGTATTTACAATAATATTGTTAAAATATTTGGCAGCAAGGAAAGGTGGCCTTGGTTTCATAATATCATTCGGATTTTGTTGCATCAAACGCAATTATTTCATTAATCAGTTGTGGCTGTTTTTGTTTTGGTGGATTCTTCCACTGCTGTATTGAACATCAAATTTGTATAAAATAAACTAATTAGTGATAGACCGGCCATTTCACACATATTGACGTACACATGCTGACTGAAAGATCAACTCAATAGTCGTCGTTTGTAATTCCCGTATGTCAAA
Source organism: Diadumene lineata (assembly GCA_918843875.1). NCBI lineage: Eukaryota > Metazoa > Cnidaria > Anthozoa > Actiniaria > Diadumenidae > Diadumene > Diadumene lineata. The sequence continues at coordinate 94,391 of OU974082.1, forward strand.
AACGGACCAAAATGGCCGTATATTACGTAATAACCGCTGCGGAAAGCCCAGACCGGAATCTGGCTAACAGCTTAGTTTCTTAGTTTCATGTTTTTGTGACTGCCAGAATCGCTGGTTAGTCACAGGAAGCCCAAAACAAAATGGAGTTCAACTAACCTCGAAGTCACTTTTAACCAGAGCATTCAGTAATGACGTTTTACCACACTCTGCATCACCTACAACGGTCAACTTGTACCTCTCTACAGAGCATGCGCAAGGCTGCTCACCTGAAGCACCTTTCGTCGAGAGAAAAAGTTTATTCAGACTTTGCTGGAAGTAAAAATATTGATAGTTATTTAAAAAAAAATCATCAATAAAGTAATGATAATAATCTATGACCCATATCACGTTTTAGTGAATTATACCAAGAGTCTTTTTCGAGGAAACTGAAAAAAACCCTTCGACCCTAGATTATTAATACATAGATTATCAATACAAAAAAGGTTTTGAACAGATCAAGCCGGTACAATCAAATAAAGTTTTATTCAATAAAATCAATATTAGCAACTACAAGTCATTATTAGTGTTTCGGTGAATGGTGCCTTGAGCTGAGACGCGCGTCGGATGTTTCACTCATACTGGCATTTAATCTTGGCTCAATATACTTTTCATTAATTTTAAGAACAAAACTAAATTACAGCCTGTCAAAAACAGACCAGTACATAATAGTTTTGACTTTCCATCAATTTACTCGGAAAAATTACTATTAAAGAATTAGAGAAAAAAAACAATAGCAAAAACAACAGCTTATCATGCGGCAATAAGCGAGAATAAATAAGAACCACTCTTCATTATTTAGTTATTTATATCGTTAAAAATCTTATAAGAACGAAATATTTCTGACATTGAATTTTTAATTCCATGTGAATTAAAGATGAACAATCACTTGATCTCAATGAACGAGTTTTTAGAGTGGAAAAATCAATTTGAAATGTTTTAGTTAAATGTGGCTTAGAAATCATACGAAATTGATAATATTTTACAAATCAGCAAACCAAAATTTCAAAAATTAAAGGTAAAAATGCTTTTTTTGTTGAGTAGTAAATATATAGCGAAAAGTAAAAACAGCTCACCAACCTTAACATCTGGCGCAATAGCAGCTCTTTCGCTATACATAAAATTTCTTAACATTGTTCGCATGTTTTGTCCATTATTACTGTCTTGTTTATATCTGGTGTCCTTGTTGTATCTCATTAAAAACGAACAAAAACAATGATTGTATTAACGGTTGATTCAGTTGACTTTTCATCGTAGTATTTGCTATCATTCAAGCCTGAATGACAATTAATGGCGGCATGTTAGTGACCGTTCAAAATATCACTAGATATGCTAATCTGTAGGAATGACATAAACTCGATAATTGAGAAAAACATTAAACTTATCGACTTACTCTTTAAAATGAATTATGAAAAGTAAAATGCAGAGGGAAGATTGTATTCAATCTATTTGTTTGTTATCAGTTTCAAGTGACTCAAAACATTTGGACGGGTAACATATTGATAATACGTGCATGAAATGTCTGAGAAAATATCTTTGTTAACTACAAAAGCTATGTCAGTGCAAAATATCCATGTTTGGTCATTTATATCAGTTGTCAATTAACCCTATTACCACCCAGCTTTAGTCATTGTTTTTGTATTCTTTATTCTCGTATTTTTTAAACGCCGTCATGTAAATTAATTGGTGCATATTTGTCTAGTAAAAGGTTATCTTTATGGTTACTCAGTGTCTTTGGAACAATAAACATACGACATGGCTATTGTCGAGGTAATGATGATATTGGTGAACATGATGATGATGGTGATGGTAGTGATGATGGTGGTGATGATGATGCTGGTAGTGATGATGGTGGTGATGATGATTGTGATGATGATGGCGATGGTGATGGTAGTGATGATGGTGGTGATGATGATGATGCTGGTGGTAGTGATGATGGTGGTGATGATGATGGTGGTGATGATGATGGTGGTGAGGATGGTGATGGTAGTGATGATGGTGGTGATGCTGGTGGTGATGATGATGGTGGTGGTGCTGGTGGTGATGGTGATGGTAATGATATGGTGATGATCGTGGTGGTGGTGATGAAGGTGATGATGATGATGGTGGTTAAACAGTATTGACGTGACGTCAGATGCGGCATGCCATAGTTTCCAACACGTCTACAGGATGTATTAGACGATTATCACGACTTCCTGCTGGCATCAGTCACCCCTGCCTGCCTGCCTGACAAGGTTATCATATAATGTGATAATGGATGGGCTGCGAAACCTTGGCCGTTGCAGTGTGTTATATACATGTAATCGCAATCACGTTCTCTAATATTCTTTTACAAAACAGTTTAACAGGTTCAGATGTTTTCAAGACAATAAAAACATTAGTACAGCAACAATCAGATGTTTTACAAACAATTGCGACACAATAGCAACATTTACAAAAAGATGGGATTCGAATGAAGTTTTTAAAAAATAAATAAAATGAAAATGATTGTGAGTAATTTGTATTAATATTATTAGATATTCATAATCTAACCTCTTGGCCATCCTCGCTAGTCAACAATCCAACATCATCAGCAAAAGAAGGCTCATTGATCACTGGTAGGGCATCGCGACGACGCGAACTTGCCATAAGAGAAACAGCTCGTACCATCACAAGCCTGGAGGGAAACAAACAAATTACTAGGACTTCCTGAATGAAACTAGAGTTATATGTTCTGTGTCACTTCAATATGTATGGTTTTGGCTCTATTTCCTATGAGCTGTTTGTCAAAGAGAGAAAACGTATTTCACACTTTAACACAAGTAACATAGAGACCCTCTCGGTAAAGCCTGCTTTTGGTCGGGATTGACTTCAAGTGAAAATCCAGTCACGATCTAATCGTACATTTACTTTTTAACTGATTAAAAAGTCTAATATTTTTTTCTCGCGTTTTTATGTTAAAAATGACAAAAGCACAACAATAATACTAGTGTCTTGTATTTTCCCTGTAAAGAATACTTCGTTGCCTTGAAGTACCCATGACATACAAACTTCAAACGTCTTTCGAAGATCGTAATATCAGAGTGCTAGTTACAGATGATGTTAGCTGTGGTTTTAGGTCATTCCTTTTTTTAGTAACTACGGTATCTTAGTAGAACTGCATGGTTGTAATACTGGTTGTAATAGTAAGTAGCCTTTATGCAAACATAACAAACAAAAAGAGAAAATGTTTCAATAATAAAGCATCTCCTAATTCGGTCAAAGATGTGGTCTAGCAAAAAGACAAAACACTTGTGAGGTTGAAGCGAATGCAATTATTTACACTTCTCTGTTCCATATATTAAAGAAGTTGAGCACGAATCAATCTTCTCTAAGCTGTAAGAAAAATGATACGTTGATAGGCTTATATGTAATGACATTTGATCATGCTATTATATACTTACGTAATTGTTGGTCTCTTTGGTATCAACGTATTGTACGTACGATACCAACATCCATTAACCAAAATCACATCACACCAACTTCAACATTACCGCTGTGTCGAATGAATACAGATATCAGTAGATAACCACTAGTCGTAAAGCTGGCTGAACCGAGCGGCTTGTATATGTTGTAGTTATGTCTACTATCAGTTTGTATCACTAATAATATCTGTTAATTATTAAATATGATAAGGTGCTAAATATCTTCGTATCCAGATTGTCAACATAGTGTGCGCATCGGAGTGATTGAGTGCTTTTCAGTCAGCCAGTATATATCAGCCCTCACACACTGCGATGACTTAAAAAACTTCGTACTTGATGCTTGATTGGCTACAAACACAGACAGTATTCTCGAATGTTCTGTTTCCGGTGTATTCATCTCTGCGTCAACCCAAGCTATTGGCCTTTATCAAAGCATAAGTACACCTTGAGTAATCAGGATTTTTGTTTTGCTAAATGTGGCTTAACAGATTATCTTTTAGATCCCTGATGGGTATTTAGTCTTGGAATACTGGTTAGATTATATAATGGATGGACCGTGGGCGAAGTGTGCAATTAATAATTAATGAAAAGACATTTAGTCATTGATCATTTGTTCTTTCGTAATTGATTAATTGTTCCAAATGGGTTAAATACGACACCGAAATCGTAAAAACGGGGAAAACGAGAGAGCATTCGATGAAAATAAAACATTATTAATGCATCGTGAAAATCTAAATTCAGGGATTTGCGAGGACAAATAGTAGAAATATATATATTGGAAATTGGTGGATACAATTGTCACTGAAATAAAAAAAAGCAATAGTCCAATTTACAGTAACGTTTATCAACTCCAACTGATCACGGGCAGTAGTGAATGCCAATGAAGCTCGGGAGTTGAGTATTACATTACATTTTAGGCCATCGATGTTTTAATATTAAAATACAATAATCAGTATCAGAAAGCATAATTCAATTTAGAAAAAAACACATAGAAATATCAACTTCTAATTGCTTGGAGCAATTTTGTTGTTCAAAGGTCGTGCGATCAATGATCAATGGTTCGAATCCAAATGATCAATTGTTCTAATTTGAGATGTTTATCAAAAGCCTGTCATTAAAATAATTTGAAACAATGGGCAATTGACAGTCTACTGTAGAGTAAACTCGTTTCTTTTATGTACATTTTATAGGGCAATATTACAAAGCACGACAAAAATGCATTTAGGAGTATGTTTATCAAGTTCGAACAAAAAATACTCCTGTTTTTAAGGGTGCGTCCACACTAACTCGCATAAATTTGAAAAAGCAACTTTCATGTTCATCCGGTTCAGGGCCTTTCGTCCACACTAAAACGCGTGAATCCAAAACAATTTTATGCTAATTCTATTGTTTCACGAACAATTTGTCACGGTATCGGAACAAAAGTTGTGTTTTCAAATTTATCCGGCATAGTGTAGCCAGGATCTATACCACTGTCTATTTTATCGAACTAAAATATGTTGTATTGCACGACTGCAACATACGGGATACTGCATATACCAAATGTATAACTTTGAATGAAAAATTGAAAAAAAAACATATTTCTTAAAGAAAACTAAAACAGTCAAAGACATTGATCAAATTGCTTCCGCAAATGACTAAAAGGTATTAATCGCCTGACTTTATTAATATTGTGTCATTCATTGTTTCTGATATTGTTCATGGCACAAACCGGCAGTACTGTGTTTGATTTGATATATGCAACAACTGCTTTGTTTAAGGTGGCTGCACCGGCAAATATTGGTCATTTCAGAAGTGACATAATTACCATTCAAAGAAAAATAACGCTCATTGATGGAAATCTAATTATAGATTTCAAATTTGTACAATTTGTGGTGCCATGAATAGACAGGGGGGGGGGGGGTTACTTGGATTAAACAAAATATAAAAATTGACTTTAAACCCGTTTTATTCGTAAAATATATAAGATGTGCCGTTCCGCTTTTTTTTTTTTTTTTTTTTTTCAAACCGAGTTAATCTTTGGAAGAAAAAAAAGAAAACTGTGCTTGGGGAACGTAATCAATAAAATATTCGCGTGGCTAATAATTACCTATATTCCATAACACAGGAATTCTAAGTGATCGACATGTCAGAGTTCCCAAAGCACAGATTTCTTTGTTAACATCTTATCTTTAATTTGTGAAAGTTTCATAACAAAATTCTCGATCAGCGTCAAGAAAAATGAAACTATCTGACACCTATTGTCAAAAATCCTTATTTTTGTTGCAAAATATGCCGTTTTTTCCTTCGAAATTGCCTTGATTATCTGCACAATAAAAATTTTGACCAATAACTGCTGCTCAGGATGCTTGTAGTAGCAAGATATTCGAAGATATCGTTTTCTCGGCCGAGTCTCCCAACTCGGTAGAAGACTTAATCCTTTATGTTTTCTGTAAAATGGCTGAACTTTCGTTGCTAAAAATGATATTCTATTTATTAAAACTTTCCCCCCCCCCCCCCCCCAAAAAAAAAAAAAAAAAAAAAAAATAGACATGAAAATCAACCTTCAGAATTAATTTGAGATGTTTCTAAAATGGTCATTTTCAGCCAGTCGATACCTAGTTTTAGGTGTGTGTTTCTGTGCGTTGTTTTAGGTGTCTGTTTCTGTGAGTTGTTTTAGGTGTCTGTTTCTGTGCGTTGTTTTAGGTGTCTGTTTCTGTGCGTTGTTTTATGGGTCTATTTTCGTGCGAGTTCATTATGATCTAAATGGTCTGCTCGCGTGTCTTGGGTTGTTGGAATTCAACCTCTCACCGTCAGAGAGACCGACTTAGTCAAGGTCCATGATTTGTGGAATTCACTTTAATTGTAAAGTGATTTGAACTGATCAATTCGCTTAACTCACTTTCAAATGACTTGTATACAAAATAACATGGAATTCAGGTGCATCAACATGTACAAAAAAAACATCAGAAAAAAAAACGATACAGCTGATTACGAAAAAAGCTATTATGAGGGCGATGTTTAACAACGATATATATGCCCGATGCGGTAAACTCGTGCCTGTTTTTGGCGTTTTTGTTTATTAGCGCACGAAACACAGCACTGTTCAATGCTGTAGACAAACCCAACAAAATTGTGAGCAAAAATCTAAAAACAGACAAACAAACAAATGAACTAAAAAATTAAAGTTTGGATCAGCCAAAATAGAACGATAGATGTTGAAATCAACTAGTATTTTAGAGTGATAACTATTATCCATTGTGATATCAACTATACCTCCCGTCCTGCACGGATGTGGGCTGAACTATTTTAAGGTTTTCATAAAAGTTACAATGTAGTATTTACAATGAATGAGTCGATTCAGCTATTTTAAGAACCACGATATTGCACAACACAAAGCCATCAACTGAAACATCAAAACACAGTATGAGAACTTATACCAGCAACGCGGTCACGGTCAAACTCATGGATCACTGAGACAAATCATCATATTGCGCGAGATCAATATAGAAAAAAAACTCATCACTTGAATCTATCTGAATTATTAAAGAATGTGCAAAAACTGGATGTTACTGCGTATAGCGTGGGCTGCCTGTGCATGCATGGGTTTCTGCCTGTGAACCCCTGATAGACGGTACATACCGCACTCATTGCTTCGGTGTTTCAAGCTAGATAATCACATTGGATGTTACTGCGTATAGCGTTGGCTGCCTGTGGATGGGTATCTGCATGTGAACCACTGATAGACGGTACATACCGCACTCATTGCGTCGGTGTTTCAAGCTAGATAATCACATTGGATGTTACTGCGTATAGCGTGGGCTGCCTGTGCATGGGTATCTGCATGTGAACCACTGATAGACGGTACATACCGCACTCATTGCTTCGGTGTTTCAAGCTAGATAATCACATTGGATGTTACTGCGTATAGCGTGGGCTGCCTGTGCATGAGCATGGAAAGTCACATTGGAAAAAAATATGGCTAACCCAGCGAGATGAAAGAGTCTGTATCGTGTGGCTGTATTGTTACTGTTGACAAGCTAGGTTCAAGACCACCTATATTGCCTCAATAACTTTATTGATCTTTATTCAGACATATTTACAACTGACATGCATTTGCAGTTGCGTCCTAGAATGAACTGACAATGGCTGGCTTAAGTCTAGGTGTTTTACACGATTGGGAAAATTTATTCAGTCCGTTAAGTAACAGAACATACATCAGAAGGCTATTAAATGATACTAAAGACATGAAAACATAGTGACTTAGTAAGCACCTACAAATAGGTCTTCTTTTACGACATCGATGCCGTAATTATTTGGTCTGACTTATAAAATCCCCCATTGGAATGTACGTTGTTAACTTGAGGTAGGGTGCGGGAGTTTTTCCAAGATCTGAATTTGAAAGTGAGTTTAATATTAAAGAACGATCCCAGGCCTCCCCCGTCCCTGCAACCTGCACAGAAAAAAATGGGAAACATCGTTTTGTTTTAACGTCCAAAGTCCCTACAGCATCTGAAAACCAGCGCTGGTCTACCAAGATATTCACATTGAAAACTATCGTCTATTAAAACAGACATCGATCAGATGTAATCAAAGAAATCCATTCTAAAGAATAACGAATAAAAATATCCATCGTAGATCACGAGGTAGCTTGGCTAAAACACATTCACTGATTACATAAAAAAAGCTCAAAAACCTCCTTCTTCCCCCAAAGTACAAATTCAAATGTTTGAATCAATGCAAGAAAACAGAATTTTGATTAAAAGTTCTTGAATAAATTTGCAAATGTGCTGTTGGTGAAAAAACGCTTGATTAAACTGGAATCGAGTTACATATATCCGCCAAACCAGAACTGTGACGTGCTCTCTTGGTTTGCTGATCCTCTAAAGTTTTTATTGACACCATAGTAGACCATGAAATCATCCTCATCATAGACAGCACCAGAGGTGGCATCAAAATCACAGCCATGTGTAGCTGAGGTATCTACATGGAGGATAATCGAATCTCTCTGAAAGAATGAAACAGTCGCACCAATTCCAATATTACCTCGAATGTTGATGTATTCCACAGTTTTACATGATGGCGAACCGACCAAAGCAAGAATATTTAAATCAGATATTTTGGCACGAAAGTAGTCGGTAAAGTCAATACCATATTCGGCAAAACCAGTAGTGGCCCTGACGTGTGTAGAACGAGACGATAGTTGCTTCATACGTGCAAGTGTCTGGCGGTAGAGCTCCCAGTTTGGATTGTTTTCGTTCAATGGTGCGTTCTGAATAAACGGGATGGTCCTAAACTCGTTCTTGGCTCTGTGTTTGAAGGCCATAGACAAGATCAAGGTCCAGGCAGAGCGAGGTTCTGATGTGAGATCACAGAAGACTTGATAGGAATCCCCGCTATTGTCTGTGATGGTGTAGATACCATTCTGACTGGCACCAAGACGAAGTAAGTCCAAGCACGATCTGGGTGCCTGGAATAATATATATGTGCATTATATTATTATTATAATACCACCATTTCAATGCTCTGCTTTATTACAAACTGAAAATTAAAGTTTGAATATTTACATGTTCTGTGGCATGGTGTACTAAATGAAATAAAACAGGACAGGATAGGACAGGACAGAATAGAATAGAATAGGATAAAATAAAATGAAATGAAATGCGTTATTCACCATACCTGTGGCTCGTAGTGCATGTTTCCAGGCGAGTTGATGTACTGTAATACATTGCTGTGTTTTGTTGCATTGTTCAGCTTACAAGCAGCACTGTCAGGATGGTAGTCATGTGACTTACATTTGATGTTTGACATACACAGGAAACTGCAGTCAATTGAAGATGTCACGTGATGTGTGACTATCACGTGACTGGTGAGTGTCTTATCTATATATAAGAGAGAATTGCATTGTGTCATCTCTTAGAGGTATGGTATGCGATACTTCCGATCCAAGGAGGACTCGAGACGTTTTGCTACTATGTAAACGTATGTATTGTAGGCTCTATTCAACTCATTCATGACAGATAAAAAGATAAGTACAGAGCAATTAATAACTTAATGGAGATGAGAAATGCAAACCATCGCCTAAAGCTAGTCTAGACACAACTTGCCTCAACACTGCTGACTCATGAGTGTTGCATATTTACGCTGTTTGTGAATTTTTGTTAGGTGCCCAATAAGTGACTAAGCCGCATTTCTTTGGTTTTGCGTCATCTTTATTGCCGCTAATCAAAGAAAGCCCGAAAACAATAAAGTCGGAAAGTGAGTGGTTAGCACAATAAAAATGACGGGGAAACTTGTTTGTTTTGATCGTTTGGACCAATTTGGTCAAAATTTCTCGGTCATGATTTGTATATAGCCAACTGGTTTGTCTCCTAGCCAGTTGAGGTTCTTCACAATCATGATATGGGTGTTAGTGTCAGATTGAATCAAAGAAAAGTTGCGGTTAACTATAGGCTTGACTATAGAGTTGTTGATATGATGATAGGTAAGAGTGAACTGGGAAGAGGGACGAGTACGATGAGTGAGAGCGGTAGCACGTTCAATGGAAGACTCTAGGATAGTTACATTCTCGGAAACCCAGGCGGTATCGATTTTCGAGCGACAGAGTATACCGCCTGGGTTTCCAAGGATGGGATAATTACGAAAACGAAGAAACTTGTAATTATGTATCTAATTATCCAGAAATTTGGATAACGGCGCGAGAGAAACCAAACAATTTCCTTTTTTTCGCTGGAAGAAGGTAAAAAAAATGGATCTACTCACGTGGTATATCATCAATAGTTATTTTTCGCTGGAAGAAGGTAAAAAAAAGACTCTGCACACGGGGTATCATCAATAGTGTTTATGCATGGGCTCGTGCGTACAATTGCTTCTGTTTACTAAATGCTCAGTAGAAACCATTTCAAGTTTTCCAAAAAAAATTAGAATATGATGTTTACAGTTACCAGTCGATGAAATGCCGTGAAAGAATATCACTAAACAATCGAAGAGATTTCTACACATATTATGAGGATAAATTAATGATACTGATGAAAATTTAGACATCGCTGGAATTTTAAAATAATTGAGATAACACGTAGGTCGATTGAATGATGCAAATCATGAGTAAGCAACTTATAAACTTGGGTGTTCAGATTGATTTTCAAAAAAACCTCCATCAAAAAAACAATTTCAAACAGCTTTAAAAGTCTTACCTTTTTCAGCGTTGAAGATATTTTTCGGATTCTTTTTTGTCTGCATTGAAGTAGTCATTCGACATAAATGAAGCAATATCAAAACACACTGTAAACCTTTAGTACTTTGTAAAGCCATCTTATGTTTGACTTGTCTACACTTGTGTTTTTGGAGTAGTGACAAATGTTTTCCACAGCCACCTCCAATATCCTTTACAAAATGTCCATTAAATATTGATAGTCGTAATAATTGCTAGCTATTGTGAGTGTTTACTAAAGGTAGCGGAGACGACTATAAGAAATAACTTGTTTGCATGAGCCGTCCATAAAACTAGTGCGACTTGATTGGGCTATGGTATCAAGTATTACCAAAAGTTTCACCTATTAAAGTGCTCTTTATTTTTCAAAGAATATAACCATCTGTAAAAGTGGTTTTACATGGCCGATATTGTTCGATGTAAAAAGGGCATAAGATTGAATTAATCATCAGCTATAGTCAAGTGATGCACATTGTTTGAATCTACGTTCAAATGGAGTGCGACGCGTGCTAAAGTGGTCACAGCTAGTCATCTAGAAAGGTTTTAAAAGAATTTTTCGACATTTTTCGACACATGCTTACGAAATTTGTCCCATAAATCTATGTTTATGATCAAGCTGCAATAAACAGTGAATGTATGTATTGGTAAAATGATCCATTATTTAAAACTCAGTCTCAATGTCAGCCGTATTTGGAGAAATGAAAAGATGTTTTCAAAAGTAGGAAAGATAATTAGGTTGATTCGTTGTAGAGGTTGGAGGTTTGGTCATTTAATTTGCTAAGGCACTGTCACATTTTAGATTAAAAAAGCAATTTAATAAATGGCAGGTTCAAATATTGTTTGTCGATGGGAGATCTGTTTATGTTGTGACGTGATTACACATATTTGGTTGATACAAGTGATTTGAATACTTAGAATTGACTAGACTAAAGTATGATTTCATTTTGTCTGACTCTGCCTTACTTGTGTAACAAGAGCCACATTTTAACTGTTTCTATAAAATGAGAATAAGTGTTTTATCGGCAGATATAGATACAAGGCAAAGCTTCTCTAACCCAATTTGATATATTTTTTCATCAAAAAAATTTGTTAATTTTATAGTGAGAAAACTCGGGAGAGTTAAGTTTATGTAAATATGGATAAATGTGTATCAGTTCTAAAACTTGTCACGGATATTGATTTGCTTTGAAAATCGCTCATTAATCATTGATGAGTTTTATAAATTAATGAATAATGGTATCAAGCATTGTAATAGAAACCATGTCAACACCACGCAAGATTGGATTTGAAATTCTGTGGGCAAGGCTATGTATTTGAATTGCAAAATGCTATCATAAGAAAAATATAAAATGTTATCCTTCTTGTGGTCTTTATCTGAAACGTTGATAGATTCGTCGAATTTAATTTGCCAAATGTCTATAACGTCACTAAGTTGAACCAGCTGTAAATGCTTTTTTTCTACCGAACTTTAAAAATAATAATAATGATAATAATAATAATTTTTTAACACAATTTGGCAGGTTATTGAATAATTTGGCTCCTGAATACCGGAAAGATCGCTTACCTGATTTATTTTTGATATTTACAGAGGGGACATTGGGGACTCTCGAACATCGCAACACCGCAAACGATCGATGGTGAACACCGCAACACCGCAAAAAAATTAACAAAACACCGTCACCGCATTTTTTCATGAGTCACGTGAAAAAGAACATTTTGGTTGGATTTAAATCGCAAATCCGAAAAAAAATTTCATTTCATCGTACACCGCACGTAAATTAACTTAAATATCGCACATCGCGAGGTTTTGCATCACCGCAATACCGCAATTTTTCAGCCTTGTTCACCGTAACACCGCACTAAAATAAGGACAACACCGCAACACCCGCGCAAACCCCAATGTCCCTCTCTTTACAAGGTAGATGTTGTCCTTATTGCGGACTATTGTAATTATGAATCTGAGAGTTCTTACAAAGTATATTTGATAAGTATGGTGGAAATAGCCCATGCAAGCACTTGTAAACTGCCACGCATTTGAAAAAAATTTTCACCGCTGTTGCATAGTAATCCAGCCAAGTTGTTTAAATAAGTCTGCGGAACGAATCTCTAATCTTTTTTTGTAAACTACGCGTGCACCCCTCTTTTGAAGTTTAAACATTCTAAGCTAGTTAGAATAAGGTCGTTGTATCCAAACCAATCACAAAGAGAATTGAATTCTGATTGTAACTTTTCAAAAACTACATTTGAAATACGAAAAAAAGTGAACAATAAATACACTGAGCACGGGCTTTAGGATTCACACTTCAGATCTGGGTAGGGGTGTTCCGCTGGGATCTTGTAGGGGTTACCCTGTTTATGACAAAAAATACCTAACTTCCATACCCTGTTTATGACAAATTACAATTGTTTACAAACATTATATGATTTGTATAAATATAACAATTTAATTTAATTTAATTTAATTAACTGTATTTTGCCGCGCATTTCGCATGCCTCAATGCGCTTACATATTAAGGAAATCACATTATAAATTAAATTAAATATCCCTCTAATATAAATTAATACCGTAAATAAAATCTAAAACGCTATATATATATAGCATAAAATAAATCTAAATATAGTATAAAATAAATGTAAAATCTAACTATTGTAATCTACAAATAATCTAAATAATCTAAAATGTAAAAATGAGAATAATAAATATTTATATATAATGTATATGACTAAAACTAATAATTATAAAAATGCTTGTTTAAATAAATACGTTTTCAATAATGATTTGAAGCAATTGATGGTATTAGCATTGCGAATATGCTCCGGGAGATTGTTCCACAGTTTCGGAGCAGCAATAGTGAATGCCTTATCGCCATATGTGGTGGTGAAAACTCTAGGAGTAACTAAAAGGCCTTTGGATGCAGATCTAAGAGTACGCTTAGGTACATAATAATTAAGTAATTCGGTAAGATATGATGGTGCCTGACAGTTAACAATCTTATAAGTTATCAGTAACACCTTAAATATTATACGATATTTTACAGGTAACCAATGAAGATTAAAAAGAACTGGTGTTATATGTTCTCTTTTCTTAGTCCTTGAGACTAATCTGGCAGCAGTGTCTTGTAAACGTTACAGCTTATCTAGCTGTTTCGTTGGTAAACCGTATAAAATACTATTACAATAGTCCAGCTTTGAAGATATACATGCATGAAATAAACGCTCAGTAGACGTATTATCTAGGTATTTGCGTATTTTACCAATATTTCGGATCGCAATAGAGGCCGAGCGACAGATATTATTCAGACGCACGTGCTGCTCTTATCTTTTTGTAAAGTCAACGATCTTATTTCTGCCAATTTCCTGAATGCAAAATAATTTTTCTCATTTTTTGGGCCCTGAGTATGACAGGAAGTTTGGATTAAATCGGAGATAGAGTATAATTGGATACCCTGTTCATGACAACAAGGTCGAAAAACCATACCCGGTTCAGCGGATCATACCCGTATAGTCGGTATAGGGTAGTACCCCCCCCCCCCCCCGGGGATTCTCCTTGCTTCGAGTCGTGAGAAATGTTTAATAACAACCAAAATACTCTTATTGAATGCTAAAAAAACACTACATAAATCACCTTATACTCACATTTAATTTGCGTGTTTTTATTCTTCCAAATACGACAATATTTAGCTGGTTTACAATCCCATTTCATAACTCGTTATGACCGAACGTTATCGAACGAAAAAATCTGCTGAGCCTGCAATTAAATGACCGCATCGACACAGGAAGCCCTACCGAAAGAAAATCGTTACTCTAATACTAAATAACCAAAGGGTAGGCCCAAAGTGAAAATCGTCGATTTGACACCACGTGATCAGTTCAAATCGCACAGAGCGCGTTATGAGTAACCCTAACGTCATTGAAGTGCCTCGTTCTCAGAGTTCCAACGTCTCATTCAACCAAATATTGTAAATTGTAAATCGATTGTAAATGTTTAAAATCTCTACTTTTTATTTAATTTCAAATTCATTAATTTGTACTATCTCCTCGGATTCTTAGCCAGCGTAAAAATGGTTTGATTTGTCCTTAAGCTAAAAACAAAACAGTTGTAAATACAGCAAAAACCGTTTGATGAGAACATTTTGATGGTTTCTTTAGACAGTTTAAATCTTCCGTTGTTCTGTGAGATGTCAAACGTTTCTAGGGGCGGAGCCATCACTAGAGACTTTTCATTTGTTTACGAGTAAAACAATGTCCGATCTCCTTGGAAACACGACATTTAATCGAGTAAAAAAACGTCCAAACAAACGATCCAAACGTTTACATTAAACGCTCAAACGGTTTTTGCTGTATAACGATAAGTTGTACACCGTAGAGTGATTCGAGAAAACTAAAACAGTTGCCTAACTTAACCGAAAACCGTTACAACAGTCAACGTACGTAGCTGTTCGTACAAAATATTTCAACATAACTTACCGAAATAAACTTTCGATTTGGCGTTATAACTATAAATGAAAACAAAAACGACTTCAGATTAGCTTTTCTATGTTTGCAGCTAAGCCTAACATTTAAAAAGCAGCATGTTTTTATTCGAGCATTTAGCGTATGAAATCGTCCTTCGCGCGTAAAATTCAAAAATTAACTTGAAATATTTTATTGAGCTAATTACTTATTCAAGGAGCCAGGGTAGTTACCTTATATAGATGAAGGAGCCAGGGTAGTGACCTTATATGGTCATGACGCGTCATCAGCTCCTAACAATCATTGAACGATGGATTTTCACTTTGGGCTTACCCTGTGATTATTTAGTATTTAGCATAACGATTTTTTTAGGAGAGGGCTTCATGTGTCGATGCGGTCATTTTATTGCAGGCTCAGCAGATTTTTTCGTTCGATAACGTTCGGTCATAAAGGCCGGTACACACGAAGGAGCTTGCTCCCGCAACACGCTCCCGCAACCTGCTCCTGGGTAATATTTCAAGACCAGTACACACGAGGGAGCTTGCTCCCGCAACACGCTCCCGCAACATGCTCCCGGAGCAAGCTCCCTCGTGTATACCAACGATTTCACGCGAAACATATGTTGCGCAGCAAAAGTTTTGCTCCCGGGTTTTGCTCCCTCTTATTAAAACCGGTACACACGAGGGAGCTTGCTCCTGAAACACACTTTTGCAACATATTTGCTCCCTCATTTTGCTCCCTCATTTCAAACCAACTTGATATGATGGAGCAAAATCAGGGAGCAAAAATTTTGTAGCGCAGCACATTTTTTCGCGTGAAATCGTTGGTACACACGAGGGATCTTGCTCTGGGAGCATGTTGCGGGAGCGTGTTGCGGGAGCAAGCTCCCTCGTGTGTACCGGCCTTAACGAGTTATGAAATGGGATTGTAAACCAGCTAAATATTGTCGTATTTGGAAGAATAAAAACAAGCAAATTAAATGTGAGTATAAGGTGATTTATGTAGTGTTTTTTTAGCATTCAATAAGAGTATTTTGGTTGTTATTAAACATTTCTCACGACTCGAAGTAAGGAGAATCCTAAAGCCCGTGCACTGAGGAAGGAGAATTAAATAGAAAGGAAATTGTATTTGTGATTTGAAGATTGATTAATAATGAAACAAATTAACACATAAACATATCCTATTCAGCAATAAATAACATGCTTACAGTCCGCGATCCTTCAGATAAGCTTTAATAAAAGCTGCTCCAAAAAATGGACAACTTTATGACGCTTTGAAGGCTTGTAGCTTCATATCAGAATAAACTTGTCATTCAAAATACAAGTGATTGCAAATCTAATGGGTTAGGGCTTTACAGATTACCAATGTGTGTAAATATATCATTGGAAGCTGTGATTGGTTCAATACAAGTGATTGCAAATCTAATGGGTTAGGGCTTTACAGATTACCAATGTGTGTAAATATATCATTGGAAGCTGTGATTGGTTCAATACAAGTGATTGCAAATCTAATGGGTTAGTGTTTTACAGATTACCAATGTGTGTAAATATATCATTGGAAGCTGTGATTGGTTCAATACAAGTGATTGCAAATCTAATGGGTTAGGGCTTTACAGATTACCAATGTGTGTAAATATATCATTGGAAGCTGTGATTGGTTCAATACAAGTGATTGCAAATCTAATGGGTTAGGGCTTTACAGATTACCAATGTGTGTAAATATATCATTGGAAGCTGTGATTGGTTCAATATACAAGTGATTGCAAATCTAATGGGTTAGTGTTTTACAGATTACCAATGTGTGTAAATATATCATTGGAAGCTGTGATTGGTTCAATACAAGTGATTGCAAATCTAATGGGTTAGGGCTTTACAGATTACCAATGTGTGTAAATATATCATTGGAAGCTGTGATTGGTTCAATACAAGTGATTGCAAATCTAATGGGTTAGGGCTTTACAGATTACCAATGTGTGTAAATATATCATTGGAAGCTGTGATTGGTTCAATATACAAGTGATTGCAAATCTAATGGGTTAGTGTTTTACAGATTACCAATGTGTGTAAATATATCATTGGAAGCTGTGATTGGTTCAATACAAGTGTTGAGGCCATTTCCCTCAACAATATATGGAAATAATTAGTATTTATATTTGTATATTGCTGAACCGTATTATCGCGGGCTCGGATAGGCACATGGTTTTTGGAGCGAAGCAATATGTTTGTGTTGTCTAGAAACGTTCATAAATTTGGTAAGTTTCATCGCTTTATTTGATTATTTACCACTCGTTGTAACACAAATCTTCTTTTATAGGATTTTACTTTCATTCAAATATTCTTATATTGCTGTAAAACCAATTTGTGGACAATAAATCACCAGTAAATCAACGCTTCGCTCGACTCATTGTCTGCACACCTAATCCAAAACATCGTAAAATCCAAATTTCATGTCCTGAGATGTCTTCGTTTGGAGTTAAATTAGCGAAGATTCACGAGCTAGATCGTTCAAGAAGCGGTTATCAGGCTGTGCTGACCCGTTTGTGTAATGAAGTAGAGATGGAAATTAGTGTAAACAACATTGAAGCCGTCAAACTCCTACAAACTCGCCTTGGCGTCGCTCTCAAACGATACCAACAATGTTGTCAACAATACGACGATTTAATACAAGACCCCACGTCTGAGAAATACCAAAGTGTACAGGCTGGACTTAAAAACCAGCAGCTGAGATATGAGTACTTCAATCAGAAAATTGATGCATTTAAGGTCAATCTTGAAATGACCAAGATTGAAAGGGAGATTCAACAAACTGAACTTGAATTGAGAGAAAGCCTAAGACACATGCAGTCTTCAACTCGTGTGTCCCGAACGGAATCAACCCAAGTGTATACATCCACACCTATTATTCTAGGAGCAACAAGTGAAAACCCCCAACCTGATCCACAGGTACGTGAACCACGTTATGAGAGTAATATAAACACTATTGATGATCTGAGTAATGGACAAACTGTTTCACAACATAACAACAATGAGGATATAGAAAACTTAATGGATATCACAGCCTTGATTATTCCCCCTCCCCCCATGTTCTCAGACCTTACAGAGTCTCAACCGTCTAAGGATGAACAGTTTGTGTCGCTTGTGAAAACCCCTACTGTTAACATGCCCCTGTGCAGCCTTGACCTTCCAGTTGCCACGACAACGATTTCACCACAGGAATCCCTTATTATTATGACTAACAAGACCAGAGACTCCCTGGAACAAGGAGCTCATTTACAAAGTGAAGAGTTTAAACCCGCTAGCTCGTATCCATTTCACACTAGTAATGACTGTCGCATTGCTATGGCAACGGGATTACCACAGGAACCCCAAAATTGTGTCAGAAATGAACATTATACAACTCCATCATCACTGAATCAAATGAACCCATCGGCTCCGATTAGCTCCTTAGCATTGTGTGTGAGTCGTAATAACGTTGCCATGTCAACCCCTATAACACAGAGTTCCCAACCTGAAGTGTACACAGACACACCCTTGCCACGTGGAGCTCACACACCGACCAATGGTCTTGCACGCTCATCTCATGAGACAAAGGAGAGCCAAAGGAGCGTACAACTTGGAGCAGAGCAATTTAATTTATGTACTCCAAGGGAGCCAGAAAGCACAGGAACCCCGCAATTTGTTCAATCACCACCGCAATCCGCGACTATTGAGAACACCAACCAAACATCCTCTGAAAGAGGGACTGCGAACAAATGGACTACACATTATCACCACGCGCCTACTGAAAGGCCGGAACCAACTAGTGAGAGTTTACTTGCGTCAATCGTCGAGACTATCGACAGGATGAGTACTACAAGCGATCTTCCGCATGTTAAAGTTGTTAGGATTGATGGATCCCCTGAGAAATACCTAACCTTTCGCCAGAGATTCAAGCAACTTGTGGAGACCAAACCGCTAGATGATGCAATTAAAATGACTCGCCTCCTTCAATTCCTCGATGGGCCAGCCCTCGCCGCCGTGCAACATTATGAAACAATACCTGGAGGATTACAGAAAGCTCTTAAAGTACTAGAAGATCGATTTGGTCGCCCGTACCATGTTGTCAAGGCCTGTGTGGAGGCGATGACCAAGGGTCCAGTTATACAACCCAATGATAAACAAGCACAACTGCACTTTGCTGACATGGTTCGCGCAAACTATGACACCCTGGACGCAATGGGATACTTATCTGAAATGAACACGAACAATCTGGAGAAACTAATATCGCGTTTACCCAAATGGATGCAATCTAAGTTCGTGGAGCATCTGAGCAAACTCGAGCGTAAGGGACAAACGTTACCATCCTTCAAGGACGTAGTAGAATTTCTGCGAGATAGAGCGGACATTGTTAACCATCCTTTCCTCTCAAGGTCATCTTCCGAGATTATAACAACAAACGCTAGGCCAACCACTACTGGTCCGAAGGCTAGAGCTGCGCTGCCGAGACTGTCATCATTCGCAACCTCGTCAACAAGTAAAGTACAGGAGTGTGAGCTATGCTCCAAGCCGCATCGTTTGTATCACTGCGATGTGTTCAAGTCTAAGTCGACCAAGGAGAGGAATGACTTCGTGAAGAGTAAACACTTATGTTTCAATTGCTTAAGCTCAACAGCACACAATGCTCAATCGTGTAAATCTCCTGTCAGATGTCGCGCTCCGGGTTGCGGAAGACCACACCACACTATGCTACACTTCGACGGAGGTGCGCGAACTACGCGTCAAGATAACTCAGCAGGGCAATCGGAACTAAAACGTGAACAAGAACCGAGCACGCCATCCGGGAACAATTGCACAATATCTAGTGATGTCAACACAACTTCGACTAATGATGTCTTACTTCAAGTCATACCAATCAGGGTAGTTAGCAATGCAGGACACTCATTAACTACGTACGGACTGTTGGATTCCGGATCTGATATAACCATGATCGACCCTTCACTCGTCATGCTACTGGGTATGAAAGGCAACCCGAGTAAACTTTTGATCTCAACAGTCAACGACAGTAACACTCATCACACTGGAGTAAAGGTAGACTTTAAACTAGCAGCCGTAGACGACGCCAACAGCACTCAAGTGTGTGTTCAATCTGCTTGGGCGACCAAGGATCTAGCTATCCCCCTTAAACACACCAAAGTTATGAAGAACGCTGACCAACTATCACATCTGCAAGGAGTTCCTTTCCCAGATGTTGACAGAAAGAAGATATCTGTTCTCATCGGAACCAACGTCCAAGAAGCCTTTATACCTATAGAAGTGAGAAAGGGTAAAGCAGATGAGCCCGTCGCCATACGCTCTAGCCTCGGTTGGAGTGTTCTTGGCGGCACCTGTATACCTACGAGCGAGACAGCGCACATCAACCATTCTTGCGGAGAGGACATCTCGCTGAATAAGCAGCTAGAAGAATTCTGGAAGGTAGAGTCCCATGGACTTCAACCAACTTGCAAAGGGCCAATGTCTGTCGAAGATCAAAGAGCCGTTAAGATAATTGAAGATACAATATGCAAGGATGGCAATAACTACAAGATGGGTCTACTGTGGAAGTCACCAAATCCAACACTTCCCGATAATCGCATCTTGGCCGAAGCAAGATTGAAACACCTGAAAGTACGCCTGCAGCGTGAACCTGAATTGCTCTTGAAATACAGAAAGGTGATGGATGGCTATCTAGCTAAAGGTTATGCAGTCAAACTTACAGAAGAAGTAAAGAAATCAGGACCCAAAACATGGTATCTACCTCACCACCCCGTTTCGAGTCCAAATAAACCAGGAAGGATACGGGTAGTGTTTGATGCAGCCGCGAAGTTCGGCGACAGCTCTTTAAATGAGAATCTTCTACAAGGTCCCTGTCTCACCAACGATCTTACTGGTGTACTGATTCGTTTCCGTGAAGAGCAGTCCGCCTTCACCGCGGATGTAGAAGCGATGTTCCATCAGGTACTCGTCAGCGAACAAGACACCGAAGCTCTTCGCTTTCTGTGGTGGTCCGGCAGTTTAGATGATCCACCGGAGGAGTACAAAATGACGGTGCACATCTTCGGTGCCAAGTCTTCCCCATGTTGTGCGAACAAGGCATTAAGATTGACAGCAGCCGACCATGCTGGTGAATACGATCCAGAAGTTATCCGTGCTGTCGAACGCAACTTCTATGTCGACGACATTCTGAAGTCCACATCATCACAAGCACAAGCAATTCACCTGGCGACCGAACTTGTGAAGTTATTGCAGGAAGGCGGTTTCCATCTCTCCAAGTTTTCAAGCAACAGTAGAGAGCTCTTGTCGGCTGTCCCAAAGGACGACAGAGCTGATCCAACCTTAGACATGGACTTGGACAGGCTACCGATCGGACGAGCATTGGGGATTTACTGGGATGCAGAGTCAGACATGTTCCAGTTCAAGTCTCTAGTCGCTAATAAGCCTCATACCAAAAGGGGTGTCCTGTCCATTGTGAGCTCGTTGTTCGACCCTCTTGGGTTTCTTGCCCCATTGACGTTCAGGGTAAAATCCCTTCTGCAGGATCTCTGGAGGGCCGCGATCTCGTGGGACGATGAGCTTCCAGAACCATACTTGTCGCAGTGGAAGGAATGGCTTCGAAGTATGCCTAAAGTTGTCAACATCAACATCCCGAGATGTTTCAAGTCACCTCATCTGAATACACCATCGGCTATTGAGCTACATTTATTTTCAGATGCCTCTAGACGTGGTCTAGCAGCGGTTGCGTACTTGAGGTTGCTGAATGATCTTGGTTACATACACTGCTCTTTCGTGATGGGTAAGGCTA
The DNA here is from genome assembly GCA_918843875.1 of Diadumene lineata. NCBI lineage: Eukaryota > Metazoa > Cnidaria > Anthozoa > Actiniaria > Diadumenidae > Diadumene > Diadumene lineata. The sequence goes on from OU974082.1 coordinate 116,327, forward strand.
AGAACGCTCCACTCAGAGAGTGGACCATACCTCGCCTCGAGCTTCAGGCAGCAGTGTTGGCTACTCGTCTGAGCACATCAATACTGAAGGAACTAGACCTACCTGTTGATTCAACTACTTACTGGACAGATTCGGCGACGGTTCTCCAATACATCCAAAATGTCAGCAGACGATTCCCGGTGTTCATCGCTAACCGCCTTACAGAGATTCATGAAGTAACGAAGGTTTAGCAGTGGCGACACGTTCCCGGATCTCTCAACCCAGCTGATGATGGATCACGAGGGGTGGATATTGATTATTTTCAACCCGGTTGTCGCTGGTTATCAGGACCAGAATTCCTATGGCAGGACGAGGGCACGTGGCCCAGTAATAACACAGAAGTTCAGCAAGATGCCTTACCTGAGTCTACCGTGACCACAACTGCAGCGACTAATGAGGAAGAGCCTCAAATCCATCAACTGCTTCGACGTTATTCTTCCTGGCAACGGCTATTGAGAGTGATGTGCTGGATTCTAAGGTTTGTCAACAACATGAAGAGAGGTAAACAGCGGCTCTCGGGTCCCCTCAAACTTACAGAGATGCGCAACGCTAGTCGCGTGGTCGTCCGATTAGCTCAGCTAGAGTTCTTCAAAGAGGAATACAAGGCTCTAGAAGCGCAACAACCAGTGAAGAAGAGTAAATTAGCAAGCCTTAATCCAATTCTGGTAGACGGAGTTGTACGTGTTGGTGGAAGAATTCGCAACGGACCACTTCCCTTTGAAGCGAAACATCCTATGATTGTCCCCAAGGAACATCCCATAGCGGAGTTGATTGTGCGATACTACCACAAAGTCCTTGGGCATGCAGGCCGAGAACATGTCCTCTGCACGCTACGCCAGTATTATTGGGTACCGCATGGAAGATCCCTGGTACGTCGACTACTTCACAACTGCATTGATTGTCGGAAGCGATATGCACCAACACTACAACAGGTCATGGGAGACCTCCCAATGGAGCGGCTCACTCCTTTCCAACCCCCCTTTACCTTCACAGGCGTGGATTTCTTTGGCCCGTTCTACGTCAAAAGGGGCAGAGCCACAGAGAAAGTGTATGGATGCATTTTCGTGTGTTTCAACACGCGTGCAATTCACGTTGAGGACGCTAGTTCTTTGACCACCGACGCATTCATCCAAGCCTTCAGGAGGTTTATCGCGGTTCGCGGCTGTCCTAGAGAGGTGTGGTCAGACCATGGTACTAATTTCACCGGAGCTGAGAGAGAGCTCAGGGCTTCCATCAAGGAGTTCAACCAAGAAGAGATCAGAAAGGAGCTACACTCGAGAAACATTGAATGGCACCAATGCCCCATGCCTAAGTGGAAATTCCAGCCACCTGCTGCGAGTCACATGTCGGGCGTATGGGAAAGATTAATTCGAAGTGTCCGCAAGTGTATGAAGGGTCTTCTTGGAAACCCAAATGCCCCCCTCGCTTTGGAAACTTTGCGCACTGTCTTCTACGAAGCAGCCTCCATACTGAACAGTCGCCCCCTTAGCCCGAGCAGCGATGATCCCAATGATTTGGAGCCTCTTACGCCCAACCATTTTCTACTACTACGTTCAAATGCAACACCACCACCTGGAGTATTTACTGAGAACGATCTTTACAGCCGCAAGCACTGGAGACATGCACAGTACCTGACAAATCACTTTTGGAAACGCTGGAAGAAAGAATACGTTCCACTCCTACAGCAGAGGCATAAGTGGACGAGCGTCAAGAGAAACCTGAAAGTTGACGATCTGGTGCTTATCACTGATTCAGTTGAACCAAGATCAAAGTGGCTGCTTGGAAGAGTGACCAGAGTAAACGTCGGTAGAGATAACCATGTAAGGTCAGCTGAAGTCAGAACCAAATCCTCAGTATTGGTTCGACCGGTTACCAAGCTTTGTCTTCTTGAAGAATCTGCATGAAGTTAGGACTCGGCAATATTGAACACAACATTGAACTCTAGCTTGTTGAGTTAGTTTTATTTAACAGACTCAGTTAATGATTATAGTTTAAGCTATGTTTATTTATCACTATTTGTAACGCCTTTAGCTGGGCCCCCCGGGATGTTGAGGCCATTTCCCTCAACAATATATGGAAATAATTAGTATTTATATTTGTATATTGCTGAACCGTATTATCGCGGGCTCGGATAGGCACATGGTTTTTGGAGCGAAGCAATATGTTTGTGTTGTCTAGAAACGTTCATAAATTTGGTAAGTTTCATCGCTTTATTTGATTATTTACCACTCGTTGTAACACAAATCTTCTTTTATAGGATTTTACTTTCATTCAAATATTCTTATATTGCTGTAAAACCAATTTGTGGACAATAAATCACCAGTAAATCAACGCTTCGCTCGACTCATTGTCTGCACACCTAATCCAAAACAACAAGTGATTGCAAATCTAATGGGTTAGGGCTTTACAGATTACCAATGTGTGTAAATATATCATTGGAAGCTGTGATTGGTTCAATACAAGTGATTGCAAATCTAATGGGTTAGTGTTTTACAGATTACCAATGTGTGTAAATATATCATTGGAAGCTGTGATTGGTTCAATACAAGTGATTGCAAATCTAATGGGTTAGGGCTTTACAGATTACCAATGTGTGTAAATATATCATTGGAAGCTGTGATTGGTTCAATACAAGTGATTGCAAATCTAATGGGTTAGTGTTTTACAGATTACCAATGTGTGTAAATATATCATTGGAAGCTGTGATTGGTTCAATACAAGTGATTGCAAATCTAATGGGTTAGGGCTTTACAGATTACCAATGTGTGTAAATATATCATTGGAAGCTGTGATTGGTTCAATACAAGTGATTGCAAATCTAATGGGTTAGTGTTTTACAGATTACCAATGTGTGTAAATATATCATTGGAAGCTGTGATTGGTTCAATACAAGTGATTGCAAATCTAATGGGTTAGGGCTTTACAGATTACCAATGTGTGTAAATATATCATTGGAAGCTGTGATTGGTTCAATACAAGTGATTGCAAATCTAATGGGTTAGGGTTTTACAGATTACCAATGTGTGTAAATATATCATTGGAAGCTGTGATTGGTTCAATACAAGTGATTGCAAATCTAATGGGTTAGGGTTTTACAGATTACCAATGTGTGTAAATATATCATTGGAAGCTGTGATTGGTTCAATATAAGTGGCCAAGGTTGAACTCCGGTTGGAAGATGTATCATATCATATTTTACTTTATTTTTTTCTCGAATTCAAGAAACCGCCCACTATCGAACCGTTAAGAAGTCACGCATATTTCAAGAAATCACACACAGACTATACAGATCTTAAAAACTTGTAACGAATCCAACTCTGATCATCAGACACAATGTGTTTTATTTTGATATGCATGTCATTCAATATGTTATAATCGCTTTTTGTTTTACAAAACATTTCATCTCTAAAGTTGTTTTCTTTTGTTATTTGGTTTATAGATCCATGGAGTACCAATTATGCATCTGAAACAGAAGAGTGTTACCTTAGTATATAATACATGTGCCCATTTGTGGGCAGGTGGGTGTTGGACTCCAATGGAATAAGGCGGGGATAATCGTCGGATTTTTTTCTATCCGATTACCTATCTTCAGTTCTATCCAGGAGGGCATGGCAACACATGATTTTTACCCGCTAAAAGGTACCAACTCAATGACTGAATTAGAAATCAAGCAAATGTGCCAACTGATTGAATCTACGAACAATTGAATATCATGGTGTTAAAATCTAAATCTTGTTTTGAACTGACACATTTAATATACGTAATGGAGGGAAAACTACCCTAAAGCTACCAACTTAAATTCCGGGACTCTGAAAACCTTCAAGAGAAGAATGAGAAGTAGGGTGGGTCAGTTGATCAACCCGAGGATTGACGTAAGAATCTCAAAAATGACGTCGGAGCCTGACAACCAATCAGCTATCATATTTCTTGTTACGTCACATATCCTCAGAGCCAATCAGCTCCCGATTTTTATACTACGTCATAAACTCTAAGAACCAATCAGCGATCAAGTTTGTTATTACGTCATATGCTCAAATCAACGCTGTTTTTTATATTCCATCATACACTCTAAGAACCAATCAGTGACCGTCTCTAGATATAATAATTTTGTTGACATCATTGCTATGGTGCAATCTTTGATATATTCACTATTAGAGACGGTCGCTGATCCACCCGTTGTTGGAGCTCTATTGCTCATACTACTTCCAAGAGATCTTAAAATTAAAGGTATCAAATCTCCGATTTTGACCCATATATAAAAGGTACGACGAGCATCCCCGCCCTCTGATCATGTGGGAGTCCGTCCACGGGCAACTGACTAGCTAAGACAAAACTATAACGGTATGGAATTTATATATAACACAATTTTTGCTTTCTACTGATTTCATAGTACTGATCACCAGTTAGAAGTAATTAGCATCTTGAGTCACTTATGGGCATCAGCCTTAGTTGGCTTATCATAGATAAGAGATTATTCGATCGCAGACTTAATCCCAAACCCTATTTATCATGAATATAGCTGACCATTACCATATTTAGACACAGGCTTTAGCGATGATGCTATTCAGGTATATAGCTGCTCTGTCCATCAGATTCTTAAAGTTATCAGCCTTAAAAACTCGTGACGCATCACCAGCTATAGTTATCAGTTGGTCATCATCCACATCATTGCCGATACCAATAGAAAGAATGTTACAATTGTATGGGCTCTAGAACAACAACACAATCACAATCATTGCCGATACCAATAGAAAGAATGTTACAATTGTACGGGCTCTAGAACAACAACACAATCACAATCAGCAAACAACAATGTTCCTTCACCTAGAGGATTTAAGAGCGGATTTCTCTAAATATTTAGCATAGCTTGGCAAGACAAGGTTCACCAATTACTTTCAAATTTCGTTCATGGATAGTATTTAGGGAGATAAGAACTCTGTTAAAGTTTTTCTTACAAATACATTTTTCTCGCTGAGATATGACGATTTATGATTTTTGACCAAAACTTTCAGATTTTTGCAAATATAATGTTTGAATTTTATCCGAAAAACTCGCTCTAAAAATGCACTAAAATCATTCCATATTTTATAAATAACCATGGAATCCCAATGCCAAGACGTTGGTCTATCTATCTGAGCCAAAAGAACTTCGCAATATTAATTTTAGAGTATATTTTTGATTTTTCAAAAAGAAGCATTTTTTCCGATTTAAATCATTCAAAAATTATGCTCTCCGAAAAAAATGTTTATGGTATGTTCCATTTAATTGATTTTTCTGAAAATTTGTAATTTACATGCCAAAAGGATGTTGATTAACATGTATAAAGGTTTTTCTTGGTTAATGCAATCTAACGGAGTTATGAGCGCCTGAACTTGGCGGAAATTGGCAGATCACGTGACAATCTTGTTTTATTAAGTAATTGCCAATATGGGCAATATGCATTGTAAATTGAGTTCAAAATTGCTCATTTCGTTCCTTCGATACGTTTCAACCATTTAAATGTTTACGGCACTATTATTATGAATTGCGTGACATATCTTTTTTTTTTCAATGTCAAAAATTTATGCTACTAAAAACCTAATAACAACTACAAATTGATTGATTCAATAATTTTTGCTTTGTTTATTGGATTATTTATTTGTTATTTCTTTCTAACAGTTGTCTAGGTTTGTTTTTGTTTTTTGTTGTGTTTTGTATCTTCCCTCCCTTATTTGTTTCTCCCATCTTATTTCATATTCATTTCACATGAAATTAAGCGATGCACTGGAGACCTTGTTTTTGAATATCCGTGAATACCCTAAAAGATACCAAATCTAATTCTCTGAGAGTCATCTAAGAAAGGTACCAGATCTCCGATTCTGATCCCTAAAAGGTACGACGAGCATCCTCGCCCTTCGGTCTATGGATGTCCATATGTTTTCTGATGGTTTGAATAAATATCTTTACTTGGATGACAATTAGTTCAACTTCAATGTTAAGCTGCTGTGTTGTCATTTTCTTTCATTTGCTTTTTTAATGCAAGATAAGGGAAGATGAAATAAATAGGAGAAATAAGACAAAAGAAAACAAAGAATAACAAAACAATGGAAGGAATAAATACAAAAAAGAATGCAGTAAGGAAGAAAGGGAGAAAAAAATTGATAATCAAAAAGAAAGAAAGAAAAAAGCAAGGAATGACGAAAAAATAAATGAATAAATAAACCAAATGGAGTACGAATCAAAGATTCAATTGATTTTATGAGTCAACCAATATTAATCAAAAAACTTTTGAGATAATTATATAAGGAGTAATTTGGGATGACAATTCAAAAAAAATAAACATTTTCAAATAAATGAATACGCATTTAAGTCAAAAGGGTATAATGCTAGAAACAAACGTAATTTAGTTTTTTACTATTTTTAGCATTTTTATAGTATTTTTAGGTCATGTTTACACGATTTTTTTTAAACCATACCACATTTTTAATCCATTTTTCAAAACGATTTTCCATATATATCTTTACTATCCGTACATTACAACAGTCATTTATTTCGTGAAAATTAATGTTCTTATTTGGATCAATTAAACCGGTTTCGTATTCATTAATTCAATTATCTTATTCACACAGACACCAGTGATATTTCCACGGACTATTCATCAATGCATGGGGCCTTCAAAATATGGCACGCAAAGCAAAAACAATAGTCCAGTTTAGAATTCTCTTTTACACAGCTTTACCTTCGTAGGCATTTAATACATTTTATTTTATTTAGTAGCACCCCGTTGAAATGTTGTTTTGAAAAAAAAAACTTTGGATTATCCAATGAATCTTTTGCGCAGAGAATTGAGGCTAAGGCTGTGTAAAAGATAATTAAAAACTGGACTCTTCAGTCTAATAGTTAAAATGATGAACTTTTAGATTGCTAAAAAGTAGCAAAAAATAAAACAAATTGTAAATGAACAATTTAGAATGCATAAAATATTAAATAGAAAGTCAATGTTTTGGCCATATTGGCATTTACTTAATAAAACAAGATTGTCACGTGATCTGCCAATTTCCGCCAAGTTCAGACGCTCATAACTCCGTTAGATTGCATTAACCAAGAAAAACCTTTATACATGTTAATCAACATCCTTTTGGCATGTAATTTAAAAATTTTCAGGAAAATCAATTGAATGGAACATACCGTAAATATATATTTTTTTTCGGAGAGCATAATTTTTTAATGATTTAAATCGGAAAAAATCATTTTTTTGACAAATCAAAAATATACTCTAAAATTAATATTGCAGAGTTATTTTGGCTCAGATAGATAGAACAACATGTTTGCTTTGGGTTTCCATGGTTATTTATAAAATATGGAATGATTTTAGTACATTTTTAGAGCGAGTTTTTCGGATAAAATTCAAACATTATATTTGACAAAAGGTTTTGATCGAAAATCGAAAATCGCTATATCTCAGCGAGAAAAATGTCTTTGTAAAAAAACCTTTAGCAGAGTTCTTATCTCCCTAAATACTATATGAGGAAAATATAAAGGAAATCGGCAAAACTCGACTTGCCGTGTATGTGCGATTATGCTCAATTATTACAGAAATTGGCTCTTAATTGTTAAAACAAGCTCCTTTTTAGTCTAATACAAAAATATAAAAGCAACTGTTAATTGGCATCAGAATATTACTTACACATATAAAGTACGCAAAACACAAAAACTAATCAAGCATACATATAAACCCTAAAACACTAGTCTGACTCTTATTTTTCCTGATCTCATCAACATCGCATACATACGGGTTTATAACTTCTAAACATCAGTCTTTCACACAGATGGTCACCACTACTTTAAATAACTGCTACTGACCTGCCTGAGTTCATTGACGATTGGAGGAATCCTAACGTCACCATTGAAGCTGACACCATCCGTCATAACGAATATAGTAACAGGGACACCTGGTCTTCTGAAAGGATGAATTAACTTGTCTCGTGCACACTTTAATGCATTGTCAGTCAAAGTTGAACCCATCGTGTACTTCATGTTGTTAACATGCTAAGGAATTAAACGAACAAAATAACATAACTGAACAAATGCAACGAACAGTACCCTTAGTGCACACCATTACTGTGCACCCACTACCCTTAGTGCACACCATTACTGTGTACCCACTACCCTTGGTCTAAACCATTACTGTGCACCCACTACCCTTGGTATAAACCATTACTGTGTACCCACTACCCTTGGTCTACACCATTACTGTTCACCCACTACCCTTGGTCTAAACCATTACTGTGCACCCACTGCCCTTGGTCTACACCATTACTGTGCACCCACTACCCTTGGTCTACACCATTACTGTGCACCCACTACCCTTGGTCTACACCAATACTGTGCACCCACTACCCTTGGTCTAAACCATTACTGTGTAGACACTACCCTTGGTCTACACCATTACTGTGCACCCACTACCCTTGGTATAAACCATTACTGTGCACCCACTACCCTTGGTATAAACCATTACTGTGTACCCACTACCCTTGGTCTACACCATTACTGTTCACCCACTACCCTTGGTCTAAACCATTACTGTGCACCCACTGCCCTTGGTCTACACCATTACTGTGCACCCACTACCCTTGGTCTACACCATTACTGTGCACCCACTACCCTTGGTCTACACCAATACTGTGCACCCACTACCCTTGGTCTAAACCATTACTGTGTAGACACTACCCTTGGTCTACACCATTACTGTGCACCCATTACCCTTGGTCTAAACCATTACTGTGCACACACTACCCTTGGTCTACACCATTAGTGTGTAGACACTACCCTTGGTCCACAACATTACTGTGTAGACACTACCCTTGGTCTACACCATTACTGTGCACCCATTACCCTTGGTCTAAACCATTACTGTGCACCCACTACCCTTGGTCTACACCATTAGTGTGTAGACACTACCCTTGGTGTACACCATTACTGTGCACCCACTACCCTTGGTGTACACCATTACTGTGCACCCACTACCCTTGGTGTACACCATTACTGTGCACCCACTACCCTTGGTCTACACCATTACTGGGTACCCACTACCCTTGGTGTACACCATAACTGTGTACCCACTACCCTTGGTGTACACCATTACTGTGCACCCACTACCCTTGGTCTACACCATTACTGGGTACCCACTACCCTTGGTGTACACCATTACTGTGCACCCACTACCCTTGGTCCACACCATTACTGTGTACCCACTACCCTTGGTCTACACCATTACTGGGTACCCACTACCCTTGGTGTACACCATTACTGTGCACCCACTACCCTTGGTCTACACCATTACTGGGTACCCACTACCCTTGGTCTACACCATTACTGTGTACCCACTACTCTTGGTGAAAACCATTACTGTGTAGACACTACCCTTGGTCTACACCATTACTGTGCACCCATTACCCTTGGTCTAAACCATTACTGTGCACCCACTACCCTTGGTCTACACCATTACTGTGTACACACTACCCTTGGTGTACACCATTACTGTGCACCCATTACCCTTGGTCTAAACCATTACTGTGCACCCACTACCCTTGGTCTACACCATTACTGTGTACCCACTACCCTTGGTGTACACCATTACTGTGCACCCATTACCCTTGGTCTAAACCATTACTGTGCACCCACTACCCTTGGTCTACACCATTACTGTGTACCCACTACCCTTGGTCTACACCATTACTGTGCACCCATTACCCTTGGTCTAAACCATTACTGTGCACCCACTACCCTTGGTCTAAACCATTACTGTGTACCCACTACCCTTGGTCTACACCATTACTGTGCACCCACTACCCTTGGTCTAAACCATTACTGTGCACCCACTGCCCTTGGTCTACACCATTACTGTGCACCCACTACCCTTGGTCTACACCATTACTGTGCACCCACTACCCTTGGTCTACACTAATACTGTGCACCCACTACCCTTGGTCTAAACCATTACTGTGCACCCACTACCCTTGGTCTACACCAATACTGTGTACCCACTACCCTTGGTCTACACCATTACTGTGTAGACACTACCCTTGGTCCACACCATTACTGTGTAGACACTACCCTTGGTCTACACCATTACTGTGTAGACACTACCCTTGGTCCACACCATTACTGTGTAGACACTACCCTTGGTCTACACCATTACTGTGCAGACACTACCCTTGGTCTACACCATTACTGTGCACCCACTACCCTTGGTCTACACCAATGCTGTGTACCCACTACCCTTGGTCTACACCATTACTGTGCACCCACTACCCTTGGTCTACACCATTACTGTGCACCCACTACCCTTGGTCTACACCATTACTGGGTACCCACTACCCTTGGTGTACACCATTACTGTGCACCCACTACCCTTGGTCTACACCATTACTGGGTACCCACTACCCTTGGTCTACACCATTACTGTGTAGACACTACCCTTGGTCCACACCATTACTGTGTAGACACTACCCTTGGTCTACACCATTACTGTGCAGACACTACCCTTGGTCTACACCATTACTGTGCACCCACTACCCTTGGTCTACACCAATACTGTGTACCCACTACCCTTGGTCTACACCATTACTGTGCACCCACTACCCTTGGTCTACACCATTACTGTGCACCCACTACCCTTGGTCTACACCATTACTGTGTACCCACTACCCTTGGTCTACACCAATACTGTGTACCCACTACCCTTTGTCTACACCATTACTGTGCACCCAATACCCTTGGTCCACACCATTACTGGGCACACATTACCCTTGATCCACACCATTACTGTGTAGACACTACACTTGATCCACACCATTACTGTGTAGACACTACCCTTGATCCACACCATTACTGTGTAGACACTACCCTTGGTCCACACCATTACTGGGTACACGCTATCTTAAGCAACAAATGTTAATATAGAACACTACGTCGATGATATCCCCAGAGAGTAATATAGAAAACGCACTTTGATGATGTTGGTCTCCAAAGAGTTATTGAATTCATTGATTTGTATAATTAATCACGTTGAAATATGCCAATAAACTCTGAATTGTTGATTAGTATATCTATCAATGTGTTATGGTTTCAATTAATTCATCTATTAGTTCTTCCGTTGTCAGAATGACCTATCGGTCTGTTCTTTACAATAGCAATTGTTTTTTGAGATAGCTATATACTCATACCTCTCTTAGTTTGTCCAGACTCATTTTTGCACTATCTGTCCACATCACGTTGACATAACATTTATGATCGAAAGTAATTAGACCAAGCCTGGATGAGGAGAAGTCGTATCTGTTAAGAAACTCAAGTACAAAAGACTTAAGGAATTGAAAATTGTCTTCTCCAATACTTCCCGAAGTATCCACTAGAAGGAGGACATCAGACTTGTCGGAGCACTCTAAATAGACAAACAATATAATTAACTAATCCTAATCCTAGCACTCTAAATAAACAAACGATGTGATTAAGGTATCAGGGGACTCTACAAATCGATGTCCACAAAATGCCTTATGGCGCGCGAACTATTATAGTTACTACTATAAAAGTATACATTTTCTTAAGCTGAATAAATGGAGATTACAGTGGTATAAAAATTATTTTGATAAAATCGATTCTTATTTTTTTTTCAATAAGTGTTTTGTGATTTTCGACCGCTTCTTTTCCATAAGTTCCAGGAACACAGGATTTAAATCGATTATGTTGAAATTTTGCATCGATGTAGTTTTAGATGTCGATACAAAAACGGTGTCTCAGTTTTTCGATATCTTGCCGAGTTTGAGAATTATTACCGATTAATGCCAAAAAATGCTAAAAATGACGCTTTTCAACTTTAGTAGCGAATATTTTTGCAAAGAATGCGTTAATCAAAAAAATGAGACACCGTTTTTGAGATCGGACTTTCCTCTAAACGATAATGTCATTTGTTAGTTTATGTAAAGTAATCCTGTGTTCCTGGAACTCCACGAAAAGAGGCGGTCAAAAATCATAAAACACTCATTTAGAAATAATCAATGGATCACATCAAAATAATTTTTATACCATTGTAATCTCCATTTATTTAGCTTTAAGAAAATGTATACTTATGTAGTAGTAACTATAATAGTTCTCTCGATATAAGGCGTTTTGTGGATATCGGTTTCTAAGGTCCCCTGATACCTTAACTAATCCTAACCCTAGCATTCTAAATAAACAAACAACATAATTAACCAACCCTAACACTCTAAACAAACAAACAAACAAACAAGATAGTTGTATTATATTATATATCGCTGGGGTTAGCTAGAAAGATAGTCACGTCTTTGCAATATTCTTTATGAGAACTCTCTGTCAACCAAGGTAGTATTTTACTAACTTTTTACTGGTATCACAGATTAACTTACGAACTGCTAGTTCTTCTGCAACTTTTTCCTCCTCATCCACGGGGGGGACAGCAAGAGCACCATCCTCTTTAACAATCTACAAAACAAACATATATTACAACATATACAACAGCACCACTGTCTGTAACAATCTACAAAACAAACATATATTACAGCATATACAACAGCACCACTGTCTGTAACAATCTACAAAACAAACATATATTACAACATATACAACAACACCACAGACTGTCTAACAAACATATATTACAACATATACAACAACACCACTGTCTGTGACAATCTACAGAACAAACATATATTACAACATATACAACAACACCACAGACTGTCTAACAAACATATATTACAACATATACAACAACACCACTGTCTGTAAGAATCTACAAAACAAACATATATTACAACAGCACCATGTACCACTGTCTGTAACAATCTACAAAACAAACATATATTACAACATATACAACAGCACCACTGTCTGTAACAATCTACAAAACAAACATATATTACAACATATACAACAGCACCACTGTCTGTAACAATCTACAAAACAAACATATATTACAACATATACAACAGCACAACTGTCTGTAAGAATCTACAAAACAAACATATATTACAACATATGCAACAACACCACTGTCTGTAAAGTCATTGGGGGAGTTCTGAGAACATAGAACACACCCTAAATCAAAAACCAACCTTGTAAAAAAATGCATTAAATTCGCCTCCAAAGCAAACGTCTCCATCGGTAGAGTTGTAGACCTTTCTGTCTTGGGGTACAACTCCCAAACATTCGTCTCCAGATTTTTTTGGATGGCTGAAATAAATACACGAGCGAGTGTAATGTTGTTAGTGAATAACCCGGCCGCATTTATGTAACATGCAATTGCTGTCGCAGTGAAGCGAGCCTGAGCGAGCGTAGCAATTCAGCATTATATTTAAGTAGTTAGGGAGCAAAAATCAAAATGTTGAGTCCCCCAGGATCCTTTGCGAGTTTGTTTGTGGGATTGTATTTCAGTTCCATGATCTTGCTACCGCAGCGAAGCCTGAGAAAGCGTCTATACTGATTCATCGTATCTTTTTGTTTCTGTTAAATCCATTTTGCATGAAGATCACTTGAAGAAACTTCTTATGGATACAACAAGGTCCATGCTTCATAATTCATTAACTGTTTGATCAAAGGGCACATTAGCGTGACTGTGGAGCGTGGCTCTTAATTTTTACTAACTGCTCGATTTTATATAATTCTTCGTATCTGATCATTTCCGTTTACATTGAGTTTGGCTGGAGATGACTACAAGAAAATTAATAGAGGGTTTCTACTTAAAACAATTAGCTCTTTTTTAATGGTAACAATGAAGCTTCTGAAATGTTGTTTTTATTATGTACATTTTTAAATTGAAATTTAATCCAGAAATACAACTGATTATGTTTTCTTATTGTAATTAAAATGATATTTTGTCAACCATTGAGCAATATTAAAAACTTAGTCCTAACGTTGTCATTTAGGAGCAAGGGTGGCGTAGTTGGTTAGTGCGCGGCATTCTGTGCGAGAGGTCACGAGTTCGATTCCTGGTGATCTCACACCCTTATTTTGACTTCTGTCAGTTCTGTGTAGCTTGTAGTAGCTTGTAGTAACTTTAAATACCCGTAAAACGGAGCATTGACGGAAAGAGGGGAGTACAATGAGCTCACCGTTGGCTCTCTGAAAGATTAGTTTCGGCTAAAGGGACTCCTGACGTTAAATATGGTTACTTTACTTTACTTTTAACGTACAATCTTTTTTCGCAACCTTTGTCGTCTTGCTCATTTTTGCATGCCTCAGTCATGCAGATAAATAGCCTCTTCTACCTTTTGACCAAATATTAAACTAAATGAAAGGCAGCATTCACTAAGAGTTATCTAAGGGGTCGTTTATATGGAGTGAGCCAGCCCAGTTTAGCGCTATACATACCCAGCATATACTTTCTCAATTGGATGCGGTGAAGACCAACATATGCCATACTTGTACAAGGCAAACCATGAATAACCGACAGTAGATGCCTTATCACGACAAGCACAAACTAAACTGTAGATAATACAAAACAAGGCTATATAAATGGTCAGTTGGTGGCGGTGGTGATAATAATGGTGCATGGTGATGATATGTTATCAACTAACCGAGTGTAGTAATCATCCGTGTTGTCCCAATCAACGTTTGGTCTATCGTCGAACAGTTCGATAAGATCTTGGTGAGTGCCGTCTCTGCAACCGTCCTTCTGCCATAGTTTTTTTTGGCATTTCGTCATATCTAGAAAGGCAACCAGTTTTTTTTAAATACGACAGAGATATAATAATAGCTTTGTTATTAACGCACCATCTAGTAATCTCCCGGATATGATACAAATACTATCTATTACTTACCGACATTTGATGTGTGTGCAAGTGCTGCAGCTATTGAAGCAAGGAAGACAATGTATGCGTACACTGAAATAAACCGATAAATAAAGCATCAACAACTTGCCCGAACGATGACAACACATCACTTGCGACTGCATGGATGAGTTCAAACCATTCAAAACATCAAACACTAATATAAAAATTAGGTAAACCTAATGGCGGACCTCCGATTAAAAGCCTTGTTTAGACAATGAAACCATTCATTCATCCATCTATCTATTCATTCATTCATTCTCAATTATTAAATCATTGGTCGAACAATTGATCAAAAATAATTATAGCTAAAATGCAAACAAACAAATGAATGAATGAATGAATAAACAAATACGTATAACAAACCATCAACATAAAATAACATAGCAAACAAATGAGCAATTCAATTGATTAAATGAATGAGTCAAATATTTAAAAGACCACCCTATTCAAATATTCAAATCTTTGTGCATGCCAAATTTTATTTACATGTACTTCTGAACTTTTATTTCAATAAGAACTTTTGAAATTTCAACTTGAACGAGTTTACTGACGAATGCCGAGTCTACAAGCGTTTTATTACAACGTGAATAAAAAAACAATTACAAGAATCAAATTAAAGAAAATTGTTATGAAATATAAGTCGATGAAGAAAAACATAACAACCTAGAAAATAAATTTGTAGGAATAACTGCTTTCATGCGAATGGTAGTAGCTAAGAAAACAAAGAAATTAAAGGAAGATCGGTAAAAATAATGTAAACATACCTTAGGTATAGGTTGAGCAGGATAATTAATTAAGTGATTTTCATTGCGAAGCAATTTTCACATGTCAACAATTGATCAGTCGATGAATCAACGTCGCGATTCTCTTTTATACTGTCATTTTTCCGTTGAAATTTTGGTCCTCAGTTCATATCAAGATAATTTAAAGTGAAAAAGTTTTTTTTTGTCTAACACTAAAAAGTTCACAAAGTCCAACCGAATGTCGTAGCATTGCTCGTGTTGCTCGATAGTACATTGTGCTAAATTTGCATTTCATGGCTCTCGAACCGGCAGTACTTTGTTGACAAACATCTTGTATGAAAAGTTATAGTTGTTCTGCATAGTTGATAAGTCTGCAATAATCCTACTGCAGGTCCTTGTGTTATCATTTATCTTGAATTTCCACACAATGAATTGATGAATGAACATACAGAGTGCATCGGTGATCGCGTTTTTTCAGTCATTTTGCTCACCTCTTATCAAATGTCTGATTTTCGCGTTTTTGTTTTCATGTACTTTTGTTCACCGCCGATCTTTTTACTTTTAAAAGTAGATTAGTCGCCCCCGTTAAGCAATAATTGAAAAACGCCACGAAGAATCCATGAGAAATCCAGCCTTGCTCTTTTAGCAACTTGCAAACTTGTAAAAGTAAACTCCTTTAGCTGTTAGTTCATGCTGATCAAATTTTCACTTTGTTTTTTTCAAGTTGTAATATCTTCATCTTTGTTGAAAAAGAATTTTTTCGAAAAAAAGCACTGGATACTCTACGAGTTTTTTTTTTAGTAAAACTCTAAAGGCCGATTTACACGGTACGATTTGTCGTATACGACTTGTAATATACGACTAGTCGTGAGGTTTTGAGCCATGGCGCAAAATCGTACGACTAATCTTAGGTCGTGTACGATTAGTTGTAGGGCCATTTACACGACACGATTTGTGCTACAACTAGTCGTATACTACAAATTGTATACGACAAATCGTACCGTGTAAATCGGCCTTAACAACTTCAGCTGCTAATCATAAAGTTATTCTGTGTCCGCACGCGTCGAAATTTTTTTTTACGCGCCAAAATGCAATCTCGATGGGCACGGACGGATTACGGACGCGCGGAATGGCCTGGGCCGAACCATCAAAAATCAACTCGATGGTTATATTTTCTAAAGTATGGTGCTCCGCTTGCGCGGGCCTTCGGCCCGCGCGGAGCTCCGCTACAAGACTACACAAACCCAACCACAATCACAGCTTGAAAACAAGAGCATGCTAATAATTACAAACCTCACACTCAGTTTAAAGATTTATATATCTGAGCTCTTACTTTTGTGACGTCCTTCTTGCGCTGATAATTCTCCAAGTGTGTCTGGCATCACTCACTGTTAGGACTTTTATGGGGATGCTACCTTAACGTTACCATAGTAATTGGTTACTGTGGTCCGAAAAAAATGTAATTAGAAAGGAGTGTCATATGCTTGAAAAACAACTATTATATGGGGAAGTGTATAAAGTACCTCTTTAAGTGTGTTTATAGCAATAATTAATATGACATTAATATGCCATGTAATACTTTAACCGTGAAACACAAGGAAAAGAAAGGTTTTTATCAAGGTTTTTATTTTTCACATGTATTATTTAATGAATTTTTATTATAATAAACTAACTGAATTAATGGTAGGAGAAGAAGATAAAAGCGGAGAAGCCGGTTGTAGGAAGCATGGATGCGCTATCCACAGGATAAATCCCTATCCAGTGGACAAATCCCTATCCAGTGGATAAATCCCTATCCAGTGGATAAATCCCTATCCAGTGGATAAATCCCCATCCAGTGGACAAATCCCTATCCAGTGGATAAATCCCTATCCAGCGGATAAATCCGCATAAAGTGGACAAATCCCTTTATCATATGATTATTCATAAAATACCTATATTTCTCAATTTCGTAAACCTGTTATTTTCACTAGTGAAAAGAACAAGTTATTTTCACTAGTGAAAAGAACACGTTGCGCTCACTCGTGAGATCTTTTCACCACTCGAAGATAAAATCCGTATCTTCGCGCGCCCATGTAATATCCTCTATATCCAGTGGATAAATCCCTATCCAGTGGATAAATCCCTATCCAGTGTATAAATCCCTATCCAGTGGATAAATCCCTATCCATTGGATAAATCACTATCCAGTGGATACATCCCTATCCACTGGATAAATTCCAAAGAAGTTCTATGGGATGGATAACTTTTAAAAATGAGTGGATAACTTTATGCAGGGTTTGTGGGTTGAACAAGATTTCTGCACCTAATATACTAGGCTGAATAATCATAAAAAAACTGTACGATGACAGTACACTGATAACAAAGTTGACAATAAAGAGTTAAATAAAACAATGACAGTTATAAATATATATATAAGTCCAAAAGAAGTACTCTGCAGGGCGTTACTTTAAAAATGAAAAAAGACCAGTACCATGAATCGAAAGAACTTGAAGATCTACTTCGTACTTCTAAGAAAATATACATTAATGTGGTAATTAGTACAGTTAATGCGATCGTACTGATAATCTCTTTGAACATTCAGCTTATTCAAGTACTCTGTGATCGTTACCACAACGCCGGCGAGAGTGAAACAGAGTTATACAACACGTGTTTTGATATGAGCAGTTGGTATCAACAATCATGTACAAGTAACTAGATTTTATTAGAGATGTTTAGTTTATATATGTTCTAAGAACGTTAATAAAATTGGAGCGAAAAAGAAAACGGAAACTACAGGATGAGACGTAATGGCCAAGTCTTGCGTATTTTACTGGATATAACTGTGTTTTTTATCCTTCCGTTTTGCTAGGGTTAGGTTTTTTCTGGAATTCACTAAGAATGTATCAATTTTCAGAGGCGGAGTTTATTTGAAATTATTCAAGGAGAGAACGTGTCATGGCAATCATGTCCATTTTTCTTTTTTGTTTTAAAAACTGAGCTATTTTCCCATTAAACACAACTGACGTTCTGTAGCCATGGCATTTCTAGTCGTCACCATGGTAACCATTATTAACTCATAATGCACTTACACAATGTAGTGAGCCATAACTGCATCATTATAAAGACCCCTTTGATAAGTGCTTGTAATAATTACTGACGTGTTTATTGCTATAGAGTCAACTAATCACCACTTGTCAGTTAGCCGAAACAAACAGTGCAGTTCAACGACGTTAATTTGAAAGTAAGATTTTTTTATGGATATTCCAAGTTTTCTACTACTTGTCTGCTTTTATGAATATATAGTCGCTGCATCGGTGGTGCCTTCTCTAAAATTAATTGCAAAAGGCGTAATCTGTCGCCGTGTGAGACTAAAGCCTGATTTCCAAATGATCGCTACGATCGCTGAGAAATTCAGTGAAATATTCGTGTTTTTACTAGAAAAAGCTGTGTTTAGTTGCGCTCGATCGCTGATACAGAACTTGAGCGATTCCAACAATTTAGTTTCACTTTTTGGCGACTGTGGCGATCCCAGCGTTCATATGGAAACCAGGCTTAGTGGAAGGTATATTCCTCTGCACCCCCCTCCCTCTCCCCACCAAGAAAACTATGGATATATTCAATGTTTCCAGAAACTTTTTGTAGTGTTTTTTTTTTGCATCCTAAAATCAATTTATCCTTTGTTAGACCGAAAAGATGATAACATCTGTCTTTAAGTGAAGTACTATTAGAAGTTTGAAGGGTCTGTTTATTTCATACACCAACCTTATGCTCATTATAAAATGATAAAATATGATATACCGCGCGCTCCGATTGGTCAACGTGCGTGCTTTATGAGAGCACAAAGCACGCTCACGTCAGCTGTTTTTGACTTCTTCTTCCACTTTGTCAATTTGTATTTTATAAAAGGAATAAAAAAACTTGCTTGCTGTGCTTCGCTACGCGTCGTGCTTCTCTAGCACTTCTCTCGTGTTCTGCCTATCACCGCGTGCTTTATTTCTCGATAAAAGTCTTTTTGTTGGTCTGCATGGTATCCACATACTGCGCATGTACGCGGACAAGTCTTATGGTTGATGTTCAACGTGAAACTTATACATTTGAAGCAAGAAGTCCATTTATCTGTGCAACAATGAATTTTACCAATAAATTATATGCCAACAGAGCAAATGGGATTTGTAATTTTTATTTCATCAGCTTCATATAATAAAAAATTAATTTAAAGCATTATTGTTATTATACTACCTCTCGTTACTATTTCACAACGAATTGTCTATAACATGATATTCAGCTTCTTACTAGGAGCAATGTTTTCTACAACCTTTTTATTGTACATAGGCATTTTATTTCCAATTAATCTAATTTGATGTTAATATCGATATATATATATATAATTGTGTATTTTCCAACATATATAAAGCTCATTAGCGAGTTCTGTGGATGAGTAAATTAAATACTATACTACTACTAATAATATGGCTTATAAAAGTTGGTTATTGTATTTTACCACTCTATAGCATATGTAGCATTTGTTCATTACTTTCATTAAAGATTTCTGTCATAGTTTTCAAATATATTTGTTTAGTGTTTTAGATGTAATTGTGATGTATGTCTGGGTCAGTATACGCAGTCTTTTGGATTACTGCACGGGCTTCCTGTACAATGGCTATCGATGTTTGGGTTTGGATCACGGCTGAGCAAGTCAATAATTGTCTGCCATTCTGTGTGATTAACTATAGTTTTAGTGACATGCATGATTATGGTTACTGCTCGGGTTCATGTGCAATTGCCAACAACAGTATTTAATCTCCATATGTCGTCTAAATATTCTTTGTGGTTTCCATGTTTGGTCTTAATGGTATCACGACCTGTATCCACACATTGGTTCTATTTAACATTGTATGCCATATTTGGGCTTCAGCTTCACTGGAGTCTTCCCAGTCCTCGCTACCCTCACCAGTACCCAGCCTTACTCCCCCGAGGAATTCATCACGTGACATCATATCATGGTCCCATACTGTTATTTCTAGTACTCGGTCGTACAGGTCTTCAATAGAAAGGTCCTCATACGATAGCTTGTAGTTCCAAACAGGATTTAATGTACGGTCGATCTTCTTGGTTTGATGCTTTGTCTTGCCTTTCTTGTCGGGGAGAAGAGAGCTACAAAGAAATGCAGGGAGAAAGACATTCAAATCAAAAGTCATTGTTAATAATTTTAGATACACATAAAGACTGCTATTATTACTCTAAAAACACAAGCATAACAACATTGCATCATAAATATCAACATTTACATCGTCAGGAACAACCATCATCGTCACAGCCACTATTAATTAACTCACGATCACTATCAAATACGTTTAAAGGACTTACATTTCCATCGTCAGGAACCACCATCATCGTCACAGCCACTATTAATTAACTCACGATCACTATCAAATACGTTTAAAGGACTTACATTTTACAGAAGGGGTCTGACATGCCATCAGCATCTTTACCGGGCAAGTTCTTTGCCTCTAATACTTGTAGATGTAGTTCTCCTTTAGATGGTAGACCTTTCTTTGTCTTCTTCTTGACTTTATCACTTGTCATGTACTTGAGAGCAACGATGATCTCAGGATGAACTTCACTGCCGTGGTCGATCTGAAACATTTCAATATCGTTAACAGTATGTATCAAATTTGATTCATTTACTCCTAGCTCTAGCTTTAGCTCTAGATTTAGCTCTAGCTTTTAATGTAGAAAGTATTCCCTGAAGATGTAATGTAATGTAATGTAATGTAATGTAATGTAATGTAATGTAATGTAATGTAATGTAATGTAATGTAATGTAATGTAATGTAATGTAATGTAATGTAATGTAATGTAATGTAATGTAATGTAATGTAATGTAATGTAATGTAATGTAATGTAATGTAATGTAATGTAATGTAATGTAATGTAATGTAATGTAATGTAGTGCTTATTTAGCGCATTTTACTAATGTCTCAATGCGGTTTACAATCTCTAATATTTATAGTATGTAATCCGGTTTTATGCATGACCGCGATGTTTGTAGAAGTGAATATTAATCAAAGTCAATATATTGATAACATCACCATATTTACAATCATCGCCATGATCTTACCTTTTTTCCCAGTGTGTACCATTTAGCGACGGTGTTCTCAAGGGAGTTTCCTTGCTCCACAAACTCTTCTATAGGTATGACTACTTCGCCCAGGAAATCATTCTTACCGAACATGTCATCATTCCAGACAGTCAGAGATAGCGTTCTGGTCAATAACTCATCGTAACCTATATGGTACTATAGAGATAAAGACATTTTAGATGCGACTAGACATATGCGTATACAATAAGAACAGTACAGGAGCACACATTCAACTGAACGAGATAGTAAGAGAACATATTAGATAGATGTTTATATCAATACTATATGGTACTATAGAGACAAAGACATTCTTAGACGCGACTAAACATATACAATAAGAGCAGTACAGGAGCACACAAACGAGATAGTAAGAGACCATATTAGATAGATGTTTATGTCAATACTATATGGTACTATAGAGACAAAGACATTCTTAGACGCGACTAAACATATACAATAAGAGCAGTACAGGAGCACACAAACGAGATAGTAAGAGACCATATTAGATAGATGTTTATGTCAATACTATATGGTACTATAGAGACAAAGACATTCTTAGACGCGACTAAACATATACAATAAGAGCAGTACAGGAGCACACAAACGAGATAGTAAGAGACCATATTAGATAGATGTTTATGTCAATACTATATGGTTTACCTTGATAATATCATCAAACTGTGGATTCAAGTCGTCACGAATGGTTTTTGTTTTTCGTTTACTTCTTTTGTCAGGAAGAAGATACGTCTTCACGTACCTAGAAACAACGTGTCCAGTAAATACAACAATGAGCATTTATGAGAATACTATGCGAGTTCGTACCACATACAAAATTTAGATTCTATAGCATTATGAGCCATGCAAAGATACGGTTTGGATCCACGAGGTTCTAATTGCAGTACGAAATAGAATAGTCACCGTAATTTCTAAGAAAACAATAGAATCATTTGCAGTGTCGTAACCTACTGATACAAAACAAGATTACTCTGCTCTTAAGACTAGGTCTTCAGTGAGACGCAATTCTTAAGACTTCAGTGTATGGAATGAGCTATTGGGACTTGAGTAACGGTTTATGTGCCATGGGTGCTGTAAGTGCAACTACGCGGCTATGTAACAGGTACCATTGCGTAAGGGGGACAGCTAGCACAAATCCAACACAAGTGTATCTTGAAAATACAATAAAAATTAAACTTACGGGTCAGATGTGTGTCTCTTGTGGTCAACAGCAGCGATGTTATTAGCTGTGTGGACATGGACAATAAATGTCTTGGTCTCCATACAGTATTCAAGTGTAAGGTACAACTCTCCTGTTATACTGATAGGTGATGGGCTTTTGTTATCATTGGCTGTGATTACCTTATCACTAGTCTTAGGCTGATGGTAGAAGTAGCACATTACATTGTATAAATCTATTAATATTATCACTGATCGATGGTACGTATATAGTGATGATGGTGTGATGTTCATGGTGATAGTGTTGGTGGTGGTGATGATGTGATGGTTGTGGTAGTTTTGATGATGTGATGTTGATGGGGATGGGGGTGGTAATGATGGGATGTTGATGAGGATGGCTGGGGGTGGGGATGGTGATGATGTGATGTTGATGGGGGTGGGGGTGGTGATGATGTGATGTTGATGGGGGTGGGGGTGGTAATGATGTGATGTTGATGGGGGTGGGGGTGGTAATGATGTGATGTTGATGGGGGTGGGGGTGGTAATGATGTGATGTTGATGGGGGTGGGGGTGGTAATGATGTGATGTTGATGGGGGTGGGGGTGGTAATGATGTGGTGTTGATGGGGGTGGGGTGGTAATGATGTGATGTTGATGGGGGTGGGGGTGGTAATGATGTGATGTTGATGGGGGTGGGTGGGTAATGATGTGATGTTGATGGGGGTGGGGGTGGTAATGATGTGATGTTGATGGGGGTGGGGGTGGTAATGATGTGGTGTTGATGGGGGTGGGGGTGGTAATGATGTGGTGTTGATGGGGGTGGGGGTGGTAATGATGTGATGTTGATGGGGGTGGGGGTGGGGGTGGTGATGATGTGGTGTTGATGGGGGTGGGGGTGGTGATGATGTGATGTTGATGGGGGTGGGGGTGGTGATGATGTGATGTTGATGGGGATTGTGTTTATCATCAGATACCTTATCATCTTTCACTGGTTTTCCTCCGTCAACATTATCTGGCATCTTAGGAGCCTGGCGACAAATACCACCAAGACTTTCAGATAAGAACAAATGGTATGTGCATTGCAAAGAACATTGCATGGCAAGTAAATATAATGATACATTTACGTGGTAAAATGTTTATATCTAGATACCAAATATACCTTGTAGCCGCTCTCCAGTGCCAGTTCAGCGAGGGTCTTTCTGCGTATTTCAAGCTGTGGACTGTCTTTTCGCTGTTTGCGCTCCATTCTTGGAGAATAGCTCTCTCGCCTGTTATTTTCTGTAGACAATTGACAATATACAAAGATACATTATATAAGATGAACATCTAATGGAACAACCTATATTAACTAGTATGCTAGTGTCTATCTTGGAATTACCAATGACGTGGATGTATACATTGATCGTTTTATTGGATATTGCTCTGTCAGTTAGGACAAACTTTTGAAAAACGCTGTACTGATAGCATACAAATAATCCTATTCAAAACCAAGTGTTTTTATCGCAAAAAGATCAAAATGTAATCCTAGGAATTATGCAAAATCCTTTTGTGGTATTTCAAAACGTTGTCTTAAATAAAATCAAAATCAGAATTGGAGTTCTGCAAGCAAAAATCTACTTGAAAGATATTTTTTAATCTCTTGTCTTACTTGATGCTTTGTGAATTATCTGGATTTTTGAGCGTGTGAATAATTTCAGACGACATTTTCTCGTACTCGCATAATATTCCGTGTTTAGATTTTTTGCATCTCTTTATCATACATTTTATTGTAAATTTAGGTAAACGTTTAACTAAAAACATCACAAATATAGAAGATACTCGCACAAATGACGATGCACATGTTATATATTAAAAAAGAAGGGTTCTATAATTAAAATACCGTCACATAAAAACAGTGCGATAAATTAAGTGTGGTATATGTGACAGCATTGTTTTAATTACATGATTTTTTTACAAAAAAATAACTAGCAAGCAAGTATGCATTTCAGACATTTGTGCTTGTATCTTTTATATCTGTGTGTTGTTTTGTCATAGTAAAAATGTTAGTAAGATATTAAATGACAAAAGGTTTTTTTCGTAATACCTCTCTCTCTCCCTTTTTTATATTGACTATAAAGCATTATCTTGTACATAAAATGAAATTCGCTTTTTCTAACCGAATTCCAATATCAGACTTGGAATAAACTGTTGGTAATATTTTTTTGTGATTAATATCAAATCAATCGGTTGCTTTGATTTTACTTGTAACTAGTGTTTACCGGTATAAACAGAGATAGCATGCAAAGTTGTATTCATATGCGAGAGAAAAAAACATGAATCGTGCACAGTAGGTCCCATTGGGCTTATTGTTCTAAAAGTGATTGAATCTTGCTTTTGATTCTGAAACTGAAATAAACGATATAAAAAAGCTGACAACATAAAAATACAGCATTCAGGGTAACCCTAACCCTAACCCTAGTCGTGATTTTTTTTTATTTAATTAGACGGGAGTATAGTATACATTTCAGTAATATATACAAGCAAGAGTAAGAAATGAAGTTTGTGAGGCCAAAACCGAATTGAGATATATTTTCCTTTGATTTGTATCTATTTTGTCGTTTGCGTGCTTGATAGCTTCCTACTTGGCATGGCTAGTTATTCGTCCATCTTTACAATTGCTAGTTTCCACCCCTTTTCCTTCCTGCTTTTCATATCTCTACCGTTCCCTTTTTTGCACACGAAACATGAGAGTGAATCTGTATGTCTGCCCCATCAACTATCGTTTCCCTACAAATACAATGTTTCATTCCATGTGCCTCCTGCTTTCAACTTTCCGATTATCTTGCAGCCACAAACCCTTACCTCTGAGGTATGATTTCTTGGTTGATCGTCTCTTAAATGGAGTACCTCTCTTTTTCATATCCTCCAACACCAGCTCCTCATTTAATGGTTTAGGAACGCTGACCACATCTGTACTGTGCCGCCGGCGCAGATCTAGGTCAGGTGATAACGTTGCTCCTTCGAAAAATAATATATTTTCTGCACTACGTCGCTTGATTTCGTCACTTTTATCACCATCCACTTTATCATTCTTCGACTTCTTCTCGGGAGAGCTCGGCTGGGGTCCAGTCACAATCGTAGGCACTTCGGTCTTCTTCGGCTCATGTTGGTCTTTGTTCATTTTATGTTCTGGACTTGTGGTCATACCATTCTGCTCCGTCGGTGTCTCGTCGTGTTTCGTCGTCAGGTCGGCCTGGTACGTTGTTTCGTCGGATGTCTTCGGAGGTGTTTCAGAAAAAGTCCCATAGCTAGATTCGGGTTTAGTTTCTTCTATTTTATCTGAGGTAAATCGAAAGCGATTTGTAAAGCTATTAAATGATTTGAATATGGATCCCATATCTCTTTCTTCTTCCACATCTCCATGTGATTTAGAGTATGCCATGTTTACTATGCCTTGACCCTCTTCTGATTTCTGATCGTGTTTCAACCGTGTTTCCTCTGTATGTTGGCTATTTTGATGATGGTCTTTGTCAGATTTGATCTCAGAGTCACTGCTGTCACTTGATGGTTTGTTTTGGAATCGCGGTAAAGAACTGAAAAATAAAACACACATAAATTGAAAATACTGGCTAGACTAGTCGCAGTAACTTGCATGCACAGCAACTCAAGGTATTGTCAGGAGGGGCTGTTCTTTTCACTGCAACTTGTCTGAATTAGCTTTATGGCACAAGCTGCTGAAGTATGACAAGTATTGCAGACGCTGTTGCGTTGCGCAAAAACAAAGGAATAAGTGTGCGTTCGCTTTTGTAAAATATAAAAATAAAGTTGCGACCAATCTTGCATGCGGCGATGTTTTGCTGTTCAATGGTTTTTATTTGAGCAAGACAAAAAACTGCTAAAAAGACCTGCTACATTTTGCAATAGTTGCCTGCCAACTGGTTTTCTAAATGCCTTAGCAAAAACACAACAAACAAGCCACTACAACGAACAAACAACAAAGATAATATAAAAATGATTGAGCGAACCTTTAAATCAAAAGGATTACAAAGCATGATATAATTCTAAAATTATCTTATTACTGGGCTGTAGTTATCAATCCACTCCATACTGTTTGCTTGTTTTCATTCAAGTTATTCAATTATTCGCTTACACATCCCTTCATTATCGATGTAAGCATTGTTTTTTGTATGTTTGTTAATCATACTGAAGTCTATGGATCCATACATATGTTATCCAATTTACAAATATAAGATGGATGAATCATAAATAATATAATGCTAAGTTTGTGGTTTGTGTCCAGAGATTAACACAGTGTAATGTATTTGCATAATCTCGGTATGATATATAGTACCAATATGTTCTACACGCTAACCAATGAATAGTCTTGATATAGTCTTCACAATTCATAAAACGAAATTGCACCTTTAAAATGTGATTTTAATGTTTGCCCAAGCTAAGCGTTTTTTTTTTACCTCTGCAAAAGGATGAAAAAGTCGAAATAGTACCACTGATAAACTGCGCGGAGGTACACCAAATGTCATCCAGTACAGTAGAATTGGGAACCTTTCAAAACTATAAGTAAAACACTATTTTCGCATGTGGCAAATTAAACTTCATAGCTGAATGAAATACCACCTGTTCGGATAATACTGACAACGACGTAAAAAGAGCTTTTAGATGGTTATTGCATAAAATCGCCCGCGGTTTCTTAGTCACGGCCACGTCGAAGTTACGTCTAGTGTCAGAAACTACAACATGTTTACTAATGTTCAATTGAACAGTCGTACCCTGACGATTTTTATTAGCTAACAATGACATTTTTCCTTGCATTACTGGGAAAGTCTTCTGCAAATCATGTAATGGATGATTTGTACTCATTCTAAACATAGCTAAAAATTAAAATAAAAAATAAAAAATCATAAAGATGTTGTTGAAACAAGTCATATCGAAATAAGTAAGGAAATTTAATTAATCGTTGTCAAGCTGTTTGACTGAAAACGGATGAGAACTATTTTGCAAACGAAAGATGTGTGAGTCACCGTCGAATCAATTACGGTAAACAGCCATTGCCATTAATTTTTAAGCCAGTTAGTTATATTTTTCAGTAAAATAACACAAAAGTAGATTTATATGTTATTAATATTAACATTGTTTCAGTTTATTTTTACTTTCATCTTTCATGACGAAAAAAGCTCGTTTCCAACTTATGTTCTGCTAGTTACACAGACACGATCGTTCATCTCATACAAAAAAAATCCACATTGTATACTAAGGGTCAAAACACACACTAAAAGCTACACTTTTTAATTTCTCCATATGATTAAAATTTTCTTAATGAGAACTAAAAATGGTCAAATAGCAATCCATTTCATTCCTTTTTATCAAACCTTTTTGAATGAAAATAATCAATTGTGAAAATAGAGAAAAATAAATTTGGTGCTGTGTTCGATTTAGAATGGACTCAATGAACAAACAAACGTTTTATTTTTTTTCCCCTTTTTATCTTACCTTTTTGAATAAAAAATAATTATTGTGAATGTATAAAAAAAATTGGTGCTGTGCTCGATTTAGAATGGATTCAATGAACAAAAAAAACGTTTTATTTTTTCTTTAAAGTCAAAAAAGAAACCGCAGAGAAATAACCTGAGGAACGAGTGACAAAAGGAAGAGAAGTAATGACTTCAATTCTCGTTACTAGTGATAGGCCGATCACCAAAGTAGATAACAACTCTAATACATCAAGCTAGCAATCAGTTAACAACAACAACCATTTTTGAATTAAGCTGTAGTGAATACTCAACTGTCATGCATAACACATAATCGCATAAAACAAAATGCTAGAATTAAACGATAATTGATGATTTGCTTTTTAGAGTCATACTTTTATTGATTGCATTCGGTCTATGGAACTCTAGGCTACATCAACTTATAATATCTTATTTTCTCTATTCATTATGTTTTACTTGTGTAAAGATAATCATAGCATTGAAAGGGGAAATCCACTGTAACCCGTTTGTGTTTTTTGTTTTAAAATTTCAGTCAACCATACCTTGAGTATCTTCACTGATATATCAAGACATCCCTTGTTCACCCAGAACACACATTAAAAACGAGAAAGCTATTCTCTATAAAAGGGATGTTACTATATCTGCTTTATGTAAATGGCGGTCAATGCGGCTTGCTGTCATATATCACATCAGTGCCATACGGCTTACTATTGTATTCGCAACAGTTATGAGTTGAAAATATAAATTGAGTTATCATGTTGACGATGATGATGATGATGATGATGATGATGATGATGATGATGATGATGGGATGATTGTTTTGATTACGATGATGACAAGAATGATGATATAGATGACGACGATGGTGATGTTGATGACGGTGATGATGATAATGAGATGATAATGTGTAAATAATGATAATGTGTAATATAAAAATGCATTTAACAACTGTATATTTCGTATCGTTTGTTGTTTGCTGATCTTTTTATGTATTATATCTATGCAGCCTATAAACAACGACCGTGTGCTGGTTCACGTGTACGTCATACCACTAAGATAATCTAGAATGTTATTCTATTCTGCCTTAAAAATCCAGTGTTTTCACAACTGCTGCTCCAGACAATCTGTTCTGAGACGATACCACGCAAGTCTGTGTATTTCAATACTATGTGGCTACAGCGGTAAATTGTATCGTTGTAATTACAAAGATTGTATCACAGCAGTGTAGGGATGTTATGTAAATAGGTACACGTTGATTTGGTAGAGAGAGAAATTGAAGAACACTGAGAAAATACCTTCTTGGCTTCAGAGAAAAAACATATCGTGGCAAACTCAGTTCAAATACTACCCCTGCTGGGTTCGTGAGTTACGTCGGGTAAAATTCTCGCGCTCACACCTAACCATGCCATTCATTCACCCATGTCATTCATCCACACATGCCATTCATCCACACATACCATTCATCCACCCATACCATTCATCCACACATGCCATTCATCCACAAATGCCATTCACACACACATGCCATTCATCCACCCATACCATTCATCCACCCATACCATTCATCCACACATGCCACTCATCCACACATGCCATTTATCCACAAATGCCATTCATCCACCCATGCCACTCATCCACACATGCCATTTATCCACAAATGCCACTCATCCACCCATGCCACTCATCCACACATGTCATTCATCCACTCATGCCACTCATCCACACATGCCACTCATCCACACATGCCATTCATACACACATGCCATTCATCCACTCATCCACACATGCCATTCATCCACCCATGCCACTCATCCACCCATGCCATTCATCCACACATGCCACTCATCCACACATGCCACTCATCCACACATGCCATTCATACACACATGCCATTCATCCACTCATCCACACATGCCATTCATCCACCCATGCCACTCATCCACCCATGCCATTCATCCACACATGCCATTCATCCACACATGCCATTCATCCACACATGCCATTCATCCACAAATGCCATTCATCCACACATGCCACTCATCCACACATGCCATTCATCCACCCATACCATTCATCCACACATGCCATTCATTCACACATGCCATTCATTCACACATGCCATTCATCCACACATGCCATTCATCCACACATGCCATTCATCCACACATGCCATTCATCCACACATACCATTCATCCACACATGCCATTCATTCACACATGCCATTCATCCACACATGCCATTCATCCACACATGCCATTCATCCACACATGCCATTCATCCACACATGCCATTCATCCACACATGCCATTCATCCACACATGCCATTCATCCACACATGCCATTCATCCACACATGCCATTCATCCACACATAGTGTGTGTCCTCTATCTTATGGTAATGAGTTCTTAAATGCTAATGAGCCAAAGGAGCTCTGCTAATGAGCATTGCACTTGGAAACTTGCCTTTGTCTTCGTGAATCAAAGCGCCCATTCCCGTGTACAATTCTCATAAGCATTTTTTAGAACTCATTAGCATAAAATAGCGCGTTATGTGAAAACGCTTTACAAACTACAAATTACAGACTATTTATTGAGCTCCTTGAGAAAGGCTTTTCAGCTACGAAAAACTTAAAAGTATAAAAATAGACTTGTGCACATAATTTGCTTGCTGCAGAGCAAACGTTTTGAGTGCAAACACTAAATGTGTGCAACAGTTGTCACTATTTAGTAGTAAATAGCACTAATTAAACAAAAGAAAACAATAGAATAACATAAAATAGCGCTATTTAGTAGTATTTATGTTGCACACTTTTAGTGCGTGCATTCTTGAATTAGCAAGAAATAGCACTATTTAGTATATACGTTGCACAGCACAGGGTTAGGGTTAACCCTCACCCCTAACCCTAGCATATAAACCTTATGGGCTAACCGTAACCCTAATCCTAGCATATAAACCTTATGGGCTAACCGTAACCCTTACCCTAGCATATAAACCATATGGGCTAACCGTAACCCTAACCCTAGCATATAAACCTTATGGGCTAACCGTAACCCTAATCCTAGCATATAAACCTTATGGGCTAACCCTTACCATAGCATATAAACCTTATGGGCTAACCCTAACCGTAGCATATAAACCTTATGGGCTAACCCTAACCGTAATGGCCAATGACCTGCATACCGCCACAAGAACCAGGCTTAAGTTAAAAATACAAGCCATTTGAACAGCGCAATCTAAACTATTTTAGCTCTGGAAGAATAACGTTATGCCTACTAACGCTTTTGTTTGTTGGACACACGCTGTTTAATATGCATGTAAACAGTTTAGAGGGGGCTCCTGTGGTCAGCGAAGTTGCGAGGTACTGAGCTCGTTTAGCGTGTTATGAGTTACTCTGTAGCGACGTGCATTGTAACTTTTCTTTCTTCACAAAAAAAAAAAACAAAAAAAAACAGACAGACGAACGAACGAACAAAAACACCATCAGACAGACCATTATTACGATAAAAACAGAAAAAGATAAAACAGCAATTTAAAGATTTCACTAAACAGCAACATATATAGAGATATGAAAAATTGATTAATTTTGTTTTAGCTCCAGTCATAATTTTGAAAGGAAGAACAAAAAAATCTAAAATAAGAGTTCAAGGAAAGAAGAAAGGAACGAATAAGGGAGAAGGAAGAAAGCAGGGAAGGAAGGATGGAAGGAAGGAAGGAAGGAAGGAAGGAAGGAAGGAAGGAAGGAAGGAAGGAAGGAAGGAAGGAAGGAAGGAAGGAAGGAAGGAAGGATAGATGGAAGTCAAATAATTCTTCACAATAAATAAAAATCCAGTAAATACAGAAGAACAAGAAGAACGAAATACAACAATTGTTCAATAAATAGCTTGGCAAGAATTATGCGAAGAACTTTACATGATCGCTCCGTTAAAACAAATTAAAAATCTTCAATAAATTTAAACTGTTTTTTCATAGATTTGTTTTTTGTTTTGTTTTAGTTTTGATATCAAAACTAGTTTAGCATCCTTTTACTTTTTAATTATTAATCGTTATACCGGGAGTGTTTCATATTTATATTGCTTTTTTATGTCCTCTTGGCAGACTTAATTTGCATATCAGCTAGTCAAATAACAAAGATTTTACATGAAAAACTAGTAAAAAATGGATTGAGGGCATGCAATTAACATTCTGGACGAATGACTTTTTTTAGAAACAAAAACAACGCATGAACCTATT
Source organism: Diadumene lineata (assembly GCA_918843875.1). Lineage (NCBI taxonomy): Eukaryota > Metazoa > Cnidaria > Anthozoa > Actiniaria > Diadumenidae > Diadumene > Diadumene lineata. Next base: position 148,949 of record OU974082.1, read on the forward strand.
TTTATATTTAATACTTTAAGACAATAATTACAATACTTTGGATATTATTTTGAAACTAATTCACCTTGGTAGATTGTAGCGGAATAATTAAGCTTTGCAAAAATAAACTTTTGCTCTATTTATTTGACAGTGAATAGTAAAATTGTACCAAGAATTGAACTGTAAACCTTTGATTTGATGTGTTGCAATACTCCGGAAAAACATAGTGCAAAATTTTAACCAAAAAAACAACATTGAGCTTTTAAAGCTGTTTCGCAAATCGCAAACTTGCAACTAATAAATTAAGTCATTAACATTTTTTGATGTTAAGCGAAACCTTTGCCCAAAAACTAAAACTTCTGAACCATATCAAGCAAAAATGTTAGAATCGTCGCTAATATGTGCTGTAACATTTTTTGGGGGGAATTTTATGTTGAAATAACGACAAAAAGTGATCGTAAATTACTTGTACTTACGGCAAAAAGCGACCAAGTTGATCCATTGTGTTTCTTGCAGTTCTCGCTTGCTATGAATGCACACCAAATGTCCAAACTTCTGAAGCCCTTATCGTTCAATTTTAACTCAAATAAAATGACCAATCGATAGAAAAGCTTATCAACTTCCCATCCAGAATAATTAATCAAAAAGGATAGCAAATTCTATTCAAATTGCGAAGACCCTTTCTTCTACGACCAATGAGCAAGCGAGCAAATCCTCCATTTTTTCGCGCACTTTTGGTTGACATAGAAACGCGAATGTTAACATTTTTATTTTGCGTCATAGTATTATTTTTTGTTAGTTTATTCTAACTTTGACCGTGCTTATGTATAGGACTATATTATTAAAAAAAATTCACGTGGTTTTAAATAAAGAGGAATAGACTATTTTGCATAAAATATGAAAGGTTTATTTTTGTTTATGTTAATTCGCTTGCTGGCGATTAGGGTGGGGAGTTGAATACATTTGCAAGTCAAAAAAACAGATGATTGGTGAAACCAACTATATTAGCGTTCTGAGAAATACAATATACAGAAAATACATTGGCTATAGTTGTAAGAGTATTAGTAAATTGATCATCTTATCATTTATTGGTACATCCATCCATCCATCCCTGATTCGCTCATTCATGTATTTATGTTTGGTTTATTCACTCTTTTATTCACTTTCTTAATCAATCGAAGATCGGCCATTTTATAGTTCTAGATCGAGCTATTCTCTCATATATTCATTCAGTCATGCTTTAATCATTCGCCATTACTAATTTGTAATTAATCACTGCTTGTGTAAATATTTGTATGGTATAATGGCTGATTGTTTTAATTGCCTTGGCTTGTTATCTTAAAATATTTACATTTTTATAACCCATAAACTTTTAACAATGTTTTATGGCATTTTATGGCTGCGTCTTAACAATTTCAACTCTTGAATCACATAAGCATTTTTCCTGTTTAATGATCGTTTTTAATACTGTGGATGGATCATTTTAATTAAAGATACTTTTTGGATGTTTTATACCATAAACTAAAAGCGTCTTAATTTCTTTTTCAAAACTGAATCCGGCTTTTTATCTTCTCACCATCACTTTTTAATTCTGTTATGTAATTCGTTATCACATACTGACCTATTGTTATTCAGGTTTAAAGGGTTTTAGTTTTAAATTTTTAACAATTTGTCATATATCCATCTAGCGTCAACTAAATTTTGGATTTTTAAAGATCAAGCAAATTGACAGACAATTTATATTTTTTATTTCTTTCTGGAGATACATTTTTAGTTTCAGATTTTTATAGATTTTGATTTATTTGTTCGTTCCAAAAATAAAAATAAATAAAATAAACCACACTGAGCCAAACACATACAATTGATCAACAGATTTATTTACTTACAAAAGTATAACAATTGAAACTGAACAAACAAGTTCCCAGGGTTTATCCTTCTCATCAAACTCGTCCAACATCGAAAGGAAAAATCCTGGGAACAAGGTCAAAGAAACCAGCACTTGCAAAGTAAATATTTACTTAACTAGAAAATACACTGTGTATCTTAAATTTACTGCTTATAAAAACTAACGTCACAAAGTATAAAAGAATGGACGCGGAAGATGAGGAAAGTACCAACATTCAACTGTACTCGTGTAGAGTAGAGTTTTGATCCTCGTTTCTACAGCAGTGAAGAGAATAATATATATATTTTGATGAAAATGTGTGAGGAGTACAAAACTATGAGATAATTAATGCTGCTCTTATATTATAAAATGTCATTAAATAGAAAAATAGCTTGTTTCGAAATAAACTAACATCTTAACTTAATAAATAGTTATCTTAACAAAATACTACATGTTTTGTACCAACCAAGTTACGTTACAAAAATATGTTATTGTTTTATTTATATCTAAATTACTACGTACTATATGGACTTACGCATCCCGTCATGCTTCGAGAGAGTGATAAATGGCACAGTGTAAGTCCGTGGGTCGAATACAGGCGAATCACACATAGTATTAATTAACAATTCACAAAACAATTGAGCCAGTCATCAATGCCTAACACGGCTATCCATACTCGACCTTAAAGCCAATGTAAACTTGTTCCATACATTTGGTTTATTCATCATTGTTTGCCACGCTTCGATCTCTTGTCCTTCGGCGTCATCCCATTCCTCTTGCATTGCTCCCATACCTACATAAACAATCGCACAAAACAAACATCACACTACATTACACAAATACAACATTTCTCTTGCATTGCTCTCATACCTACATAAACAATCGCACATAACAAACATCACACTACATTACACAAATACAACATTCCTCTTGCATTGCTCTCATACCTACATAAACAATCGCACATAACAAACATCACATTACATTACACAAATACAACATTTCTCTTGCATTGCTCCCATACCTACATAAACAATCGCACATAACAAACATCACATTACATTACACAAATACAACATTCCTCTTGCATTGCTCTCATACCTACATAAACTATCGCACATAACAAACATCACATTACATTACACAAATACAACATTCCTCTTGCATTGCTCCCATACCTACATAAACAATCGCAAATAACAAACATCACATTACATTACACAAATACAACATTTCTCTTGCATTGCTCCCATACCTACATAAACAATCGCACATAACAAACATCACATTACATTACACAAATACAACATTCCTCTTGCATTGCTCCCATACCTACATAAACAATCGCACATAACAAACATCACACTACATTACACAAATACAACATTCCTCTTGCATTGCTCCCATACCTACATAAACAATCGCAAATAACAAACATCACATTACATTACACAAATACAACATTTCTCTTGCATTGCTCCCATACCTACATAAACAATCGCACATAACAAACATCACATTACATTACACAAATACAACATTCCTCTTGCATTGCTCCCATACCTACATAAACAATCGCACATAACAAACATCACACAAATACGTATGCCGATATACAGTGATAACTGCCATCTCCACTTTCATCATCACCACCATAACCATTGTCAATTTCATCATCACCATCATCATTACCATGATATATTTAGCATACCTAGACGAACACCACCTAAGAAAGAATTGCTGAGTCCTCTGTCCCAGTCCCATACTGTAAGTTCTAAGACTCGGTCCAAGAGCTCTTCCGCGGATAGATTCTCGTAGACAATAGTATGGTTCCACAATGGGTTCACGTTCTTTTTGATAGTGGGTGTTTTACGTTTTGTCTTTTTACTCTTGTCTGGTAGCAAGTATCTAGAATAAGGAAAGGTAAAGATCAAGAAACAAGGATATCTTAAGCGAGACATTTCCAGGTCAATTCCCAGTGACTTCACAGTGCTATTAACGTTGTGCCAGTTGGCCACTTGAAAGTTTATATGGACGTCTTCACGTAGAGAACAAAATCTACTAAACGTTCGTTAGAGTAGAGTGAAATCCAAACAAAAGAAGAGGACTAAAAAGCGAACTGGTCACTCATTGAGGTGAAATCCTTGTCCAACTGATATGCATCATATATGCAGCTAAAATGTGATACCAACACTTACGATTTACAGAATGGGTCAGAGAATCCATTGGAATCTTTAGCTGGAAGGTTATTTGCTTTTATCATGGCAACATACAAATCTCCTTTACTTCCTTGCTTCTTTCCTTTCTTCTCTTGCTTAGCTTCTGGTGTCGCGTATTTTAGCGCGATGACAAGCTCACCGCAGTACTCCATGAGCGAAGGCTCGGGTCTCTACATATATGATAATGAATAGCTTAGAATAGATGAACAACCCTTATCACTTCGTTAGAATGGTTATGATGATGATATTGCTAGCTGATGGTCATTTTGATAATAATACTAAGGTTGCCGTACCCTTTCTTTAAGTGGATACCATTCTGCCGATGGGTAGTCCCAAGCGAACCCAGACTGCTCATACGAGTCCAAAGGAAAGATGATTTCCCCAAGAAAGTCATTATGACCAAACCTGTCATGGTTCCATACACTCAACCATAGAGATCGCGTTAGCATCTCATCAAAGCCAACCTTGAACTAACACAAAAGTGAAACAGACGGATTTAAATCTTGATAAACAAAATGATTTCAATGAATTCTCGTTATATATCGGTAATAAACTAATTATAGCATGGAAAGTGATTTGAACGGGATTTTATTCACTCGTTATTTTTACCTTAATCTCGCTGGTACCTACATGGCTTTTAGTTGTTCGTGAATAAAATCCCGTATGTTGCGCCACCAAATAATCTATATTTATTGTGAAAAGTTTTTACAATGATTGTATGTAGTCTATATAAAATGTGTATTATGAAAATACAAATCTAGAAGCGTTTTAGCTGAAACACCTTATACAGGTATCCAATTGAGGAACGAAAAATCCAAGTTCGTTATAGCAGGATTTATCGCTGTTTTGGTTATTTTGTCCAACATGCCCAAGGAAGCCACTTCAGTGCTTTCTCAAATAAATATCGCTTTGTGATTGGTTGAAACCTCTGTTACTGTGCTGTGATTGGTTATATTTTCCACATGTGAGAAATGCTATACGCGGTTCTGATTGGACGCTTCTCTCGCATGTGAGAATATAGCATCGTGCAGAAATTTAGTCATTGCCTTTATCTATATGACGTCATATATCAATATGGTATCACACTCTGTAAGAAACAAGGCGGAAGTAAATTGCTTGTACCTTCAATATTTCATCATATTCAGGATTTAGTGTGTGTTTCTTGTATTTTGTTTTTCTCTTTCCACTTTTAGTCTTATCGGGCAGCAGGTAAACCTTTACGTACCTGTGGAGACAAACAGACCACGTGACAAGCTTATCAAATCACTAGCAGTATATATAGCTTTAACAAAGAGACCACGTGATACACATTGTTAAGTGCATTTGATGATCACATTACATATACATCATAGCACACCAACAGAGATAACGTACTTACGGATCTGATCTGTTCTTCTTTGTATCGACAGGAGCCAAGTCACGTGCTCTATGGATCTGAACCTCAAGTTGACTTTGTTTGTAATCATACTTTAAACCAAACTGTACTTCGCCGCTGACCGGTATGTTGCCATAGCGACCTTCACCAGCATCACTGTAGTAACTAACAATACTCTCGCGACTGCCCTGGAAGATAAATACTCTATATATCACATTGTGTTAGTGGAGATCATCACCATCACCGTCATTATGGCTGGCTATGATAACTGATCATCATTATACCCATAGCACATCATTACCATCACCATCATGGCTGGCTATGATAACTAATCATCATTATACCCATTGCACATTACCACCATCATCATCATGGCTGGCTATGATAAATAATCATCATTATACCCATTACACATCATTACCATCACCATCATGGCTGGCTATGATAAATAATCAGCATTATACCCATAGCACATCATTACCATCACCATCATCATGGCTGGCTATGATAACTAATCATCATTATACCCATTGCACATCATTACCATCACCATCATCATCACTGGCTATGATAAATAATCATCATTATACCCATTGCACATCATTACCATCACCATCATCACTGGCTATGATAAATAATCATCATTATACCCATTGCACATCATTACCATCACCATCATCATCACTGGCTATGATAAATAATCATCATTATACCCATAGCACATCATTACCATCACCATCATCATCATGGCTGGCTATGATAACTAATCAGCATTATACCCATAGCACATCATTACCATCACCATCATCATGGCTGGCTATGATAAATAATCATCATTATACCCATTGCGCATCATTACCATCACCATCATGGCTGGCTATGATAAATAATCATCATTATACCCATAGCACATCATTACCATCACCATCATCATCACTGGCTATGATAAATAATCATCATTATACCCATTACACATCATTACCATCACCATCATCATGGCTGGCTATGATAACTAATCATCATTATACCCATTGCACATCATTACCATCACCATCATCATGGCTGGCTATGATAACTAATCATCATTATACCCATTGCACATCATTACCATCACCATCATCATGGCTGGCTATGATAACTAATCATCATTATACCCATAGCACATCATTACCATCATCATCATCATCACTGGCTATGATAAATAATCATCATTATACCCATTGCACATCATTACCATCACCATCATCACTGGCTATGATAAATAATCATCATTATACCCATTGCACATCATTACCACCATCACCATCATGGCTGGCTATGATAAATAATCATCATTATACCCATAGCACATCATTACCATCACCATCATCATGGCTGGCTATGATAACTAATAATCATCATACCCATTGCGCATCATTACCATCACCATCATGGCTGGCTATGATAACTAATCATCATTATACCCATTGCACATCATTACCATCACCATCACCATCATGGCTGGCTATGATAACTAATCATCATCATACCCATTGCGCATCATTACCATCACCATCATGGCTGGCTATGATAAATAATCATCATTATACCCATAGCACATCATTACCATCACCATCATGGCTGGCTATGATAAATAATCATCATCATACCCATTGCACATCATTACCATCACCATCATCATCATGGCTGGCTATGATAAATAATCAGCATTATACCCATAGCACATCATTACCATCACCATCATCATCACTGGCTATGATAAATAATCATCATTATACCCATTGCACATCATTACCATCACCATCATCATCATGGCTGGCTATGATAAATAATCATCATCATACCCATTGCGCATCATTACCATCACCATCATCATGGCTGGCTATGATAAATAATCATCATCATACCCATTGCGCATCATTACCATCACCATCATCATGGCTGGCTATGATAAATAATCATCATCATACCCATTGCGCATCATTACCATCACCATCATCATGGCTGGCTATGATAAATAATCATCATCATACCCATTGCGCATCATTACCATCACCATCATGGCTGGCTATGATAAATAATCATCATTATACCCATAGCACATCATTACCATCACCATCATCACTGGCTATGATAACTAATCATCATTATACCCATTGCACATCATTACCATCACCATCATCATGGCTGGCTATGATAACTAATCATCATTATACCCATAGCACATCATTACCATCACCATCATGGCTGGCTATGATAAATAATCATCATTATACCCATAGCACATCATTACCATCACCATCATGGCTGGCTATGATAACTAATCATCATTATACCCATTGCACATCATTACCATCACCATCATCATGGCTGGCTATGATAACTAATCATCATTATACCCATTGCACATCATCACCATCATCATCATGGCTGGCTATGATAACTAATCATCATTATACCCATTGCACATCATTACCATCACCATCATGGCTGGCTATGATAAATAATCATCATTATACCCATAGCACATCATTACCATCACCATCATCATCACTGGCTATGATAAATAATCATCATTATACCCATAGCACATCATTACCATCACCACCTATGATAGCACTTCATCATCATTATCATCAATCAACATCATCATCTATTATCCTCATCATTAACAGCATACCATTTCAAACTTATCATGTAGTCTAGAGAAGTCTGATCCATACACAGCAAATGCTTGATCAATATCATCAGTCTGTTCCTCATTGTCTTGGTTCTTTCTCTTTGGGCTGTCCTCTACAGCTGTGGTAACTATCTGAGGTGTGGTAGGATTGGTGCGAACTTCCTGTGGCAGGATGTTGTGCTACAAGGAAAGAGAAGCAAATGAAGGATTAAATGATACATGTAGGTAATAGGGACTATTATTATAGTCTAAATAAAAGAGGCTTGTCAACACTTTACACTGGTGTTTGTTAGAATGGAACTACATTACTATGCAATTGCAATGTAATGTAAATCTGGTTTTGAAAGCACAAGATTGATCCCGGGGTGAGGGGGTTACCCTATATTGACTATACGGGGATGATCCGTAAGGGTAGTTGGTTTTTCGACCTTGGTGTCATGAACAGGGTATCCAATTCTACTCTACTTCCAATTTAAGGGTCCTGACAACTTTAGATCAACAACGACGCTTGAAATCTGTGCCCATGGGCAATTTACTGCTGAGAATGCTGCGCTCACCAAATCCCGCCAAAAGACAACATAAGAATAACATATTAAGGAGCCTTTGAAAAGTATACTTCAACCAGCCAAAACCCTCATTTTTTGCGAGGGACTCTATATTTTTCTTCATTTTTCTGAAAGATTTTGTGAAAATCTTTCTTTTGGCAAGATTTGAAAAAGTCCTGATGACTTTTTAACATTACGCACGATGGTAATGCTTAGGGTTTCACTTTTCAAAGCGATTTTAAGTCAAAGATGAAAACAAAACTGTAAATTTATTTTCCCATATTTGTGTAAAATAAGGTTTGGTTGAGATTGCCTGTAAAAACTATGTCAATTAGCTTTATTAGTTTTTGAGTAATAACTTTTTTTTGTGAAAAATGCATTTTTCGTCATTTGTTTTTCAAAAAATGGTTCCATTCAAAAATTCTTATCCATTTTTCATTTAATTGATGAATTCTCTATAAAATATCTGTCTAAGAAAAAATAGTGATGACTTTTTGCTAATCAGGACCCTTAATTAATCCAAACTTCCTGTCATACTCAGGGCCCAAAAAATGAGAGAAATTATTTTGCATTCAGGAAATCGGCAGGAATCGTTGACTTTAAAAAAAGTTAGAGCAGCACATGTCTGAATTGATGTATTTATACAAATCATATACGGTAATGTTTGTAAACAATTGTATGGAAGGTAGATATTTTTTTGTCATAAACAGGGTATTAACCCCTACAAGATCCCAGCGGAACATCCCTACCCAGATCTGAAGAGAGTACCCTCCCCCCCCCCAGAATTGATCAGTTTAATTAGTATGCATAACTGTAGGCCTATCACATAGTTGTTATCCCATCGCTGATTTAATGTGAAAGCGTGCCAAAACAAGAGCTCCAATGTGAATCACCTAATCCAAGAAGACATGGAGCCAGCTATCAATTTATATATTGAAGAACTGAATCTCCTCAATTATTTTAAGACCCTGATTAACAATGCTCTCTCAACTGAGCTAACCTGTCAATCCATAAAATAGTTTGTGTGCTTATACAATATTACTCACAGTGGCTGGTTCACCATGTTGGCCATCAGAATCATGCCCATGTTCTGGTAAACTATAAACTAAAATCAAAGATACATCCATTAAATATCAACTTTAGATAGCATAGCATCACCTTCAAACAAATCTTCATGAAACAGAAAGCCCACAATTAATCTTGAATAAAGAAGCTCATATTATGAGTTAAGGTATCAGGGGACCCTAATGACCACTGTTCGCTTTTCTTCCTATAGGGCGCAAAATATGCAACCGATTTCTATGATTTATATATCATCTGAAAGCTGAATAGTTGATGAAAACAACTATGTAAGAAAATATTGACAATTTTTCAATTTTTTTTAGTAAGTGGTGAAAATATAAATTTATACTCCGTTTTTTCAAAAAGTCACAGTACAGCAGAAATTTATCCGATCAAAACACACTTATTGTAGTCGTAAAGACGAAAGATTGAACTAAAAAATCGTGTCTCCGATTTCTGATTTTTTGCCTCGTTCAAGAGATATTGAGTGATTTGTATAAAAATCGTCAAAAAATGTGATTTTTAACTTTAGAAACAGATATCTTCGCAACGAGGGCATAACTCAAAAATCGGAGACACGGTTTTTTAGTTCAATCTTTCGTCTTTACGACTACAATAAGTGTGTTTTGATCGGATAAATTTCTGCTGTACTGTGACTTTTTGAAAAAACGGAGTATAAATTTATATTTTCACCACTTACTAAAAAAAAATTGAAAAATTGTCAATATTTTCTTACATAGTTGTTTTCATCAACTATTCAGCTTTCAGATGATATATAAATCATAGAAATCGGTTGCATATTTTGCGCCCTATACGAAGAAAAGCGAACAGTGGTCATTAGGGTCCCCTGATACCTTAATGAAAAAAATGTTTGTCAGTTCAGACTATATAACAAGCTTACATTGACCACTGTTATGAGGAACTGGAGTAGAGTCACGTGCATCAATGAAGTCTGTTTCATCATCACTTGGTAATGAATGTGTTGGTGTGTTAAAATCAGAGTGCGATGGGGTCGTCCCTGGTGGCGTACTATACTGCAATGTATGGCCATAAGAATCAACTGAGCTGATTGATGACCTGACTGAGTCCTTAGCAACTCGCAGCTGATCCTTAAGTTAAAATAATGTCATATGAGCAGTCTCACATAATAATAATAATTTGATGATTTATTTATTATTTACTTTATTCGTAATGTCATAATTATTAGCTATGTTAATTCTATATATATTTGTACATTATGCATATATGATACTCAAGGATTTTATTAATTGTATTATGAGAATGTTTTATTGCTCATATGTGTAACTTCCATTGACAACAAAGACTTATTCTACTAGCAATAATAGAGGGACATAGAGAAATGAATGAATTTATGAAAGAATAGAACAAATAGAATAAATGAATGAGTGGAATTTATTTATTTATTATTAACTGTCCTTGAATTTACCCATTAATGAATTATTATATTAATTATACTAAATTAAGAGCTGTAATTGATGGACAAATTTTGAATGAGTATGTGATTGAATAAATGATGAATGAAAAATGAATGTATGAACAAAATGGATGGATGGATAGATGGATGGATAGATGGATGGATGAATGTGACAGAATGAATGAATGAGATTAACTAAGAAGTTTGATTGGATGAAGATTCTCATACTTTGTGCTCTGATGGCTGTTCATAATCTGTTGGTAATGAATGAAACTGTTCTTCAAGATGATCATCGTCATGGTTACCATTCACATAAACACCATCATGTTTGTCACTGCATTTGCTGTCCTTGGCTGCTACTTCCAATTCATCTAGAAAATCATTTATTTCATGTTCATCCTCCTTTTGATGCTCATCAGCCAATTGATTATTGCGAGTGATGGTCACTATATATATAGATAGCAAAGATTGTACATTACAATTCAAACAAATTCTACAACAACAATAATAATGTCTAGCTAGCTGAGGCTGTACTAACTACAACAACAAGAATAATGTCTAGCTGAGGCTGTACTAACTACAACAACAAGAATAATATCTAGCTGACACTGTACTCTAACGACAACAACAAGAATAATGTCTAGCTGATGCTGTACTCTAACTACAACAACAAGAATAATGTCTAGCTGACGCTGTTCTCTAACGACAACAACAACAAGAATAATGTCTAGCTGAGGCTGTACTAACTACAACAACAACAATAATGTCTAGCTGATGCTGTACTCTAACTACAACAACAACAAGAATAATGTCTAGCTGACGCTGTTCTCTAACTACAACAACAACAATAATGTCTAGCTGAGGCTGTACTAACTACAACAACAACAATAATGTCTAGCTGAGGCTGTACTAACTACAACAACAACAATAATGTCTAGCTGAGGCTGTACTAACTACAACAACAAGAATAATGTCTAGCTGATGCTGTACTAACTACAACAACAAGAATAATGTCTAGCTGACGCTGTACTCTAACTACAACAACAACAATAATGTCTAGCTGAGGCTGTACTAACTACAACAACAAGAATAATGTCTAGCTGAGGCTGTACTAACTACAACAACAATAATAATGTCTAGCTAGCTGAGGCTGTACTAACTACAACAACAACAATAATGTCTAGCTGATGCTGTACTAACTACAACAACAATAATAATGTCTAGCTGAGGCTGTACTAATTAACTACAACAACAACAATAATGTCTAGCTAGCTGATGCTGTACTAACTACAACAACAAGAATAATGTCTAGCTGATGCTGTACTCTAACTACAACAACAACAATAATGTCTAGCTGAGGCTGTACTAACTACAACAACAACAATAATGTCTAGCTGAGGCTGTACTAACTACAACAACAAGAATAATGTCTAGCTGATGCTGTACTAACTACAACAACAACAATAATGTCTAGCTGAGGCTGTACTCTAACTACAACAACAAGAATAATGTCTAGCTGAGGCTGTACTAACTACAACAACAAGAATAATGTCTAGCTGAGGCTGTACTAACTACAACAACAATAATAATGTCTAGCTAGCTGAGGCTGTACTAACTACAACAACAACAATAATGTCTAGCTGATGCTGTACTAACTACAACAACAATAATAATGTCTAGCTGAGGCTGTACTAACTACAACAACAACAATAATGTCTAGCTAGCTGAGGCTGTACTAACTACAACAACAACAATAATGTCTAGCTGATGCTGTACTAACTACAACAACAAGAATAATGTCTAGCTGACGCTGTTCTCTAACTACAACAACAACAACAATAATGTCTAGCTGAGGCTGTACTAACTACAACAACAATAATGTCTAGCTGAGGCTGTACTAACTACAACAACAAGAATAATGTCTAGCTAACGCTGTACTCTAACAACAACAACAACAAGAATAATGTCTAGCTGACGCTGTTCTCTAACTACAACAACAAGAATAATGTCTAGCTGAGGCTGTACTAACTACAACAACAACAATAATGTCTAGCTGAGGCTGTACTAACTACAACAACAACAATAATGTCTAGCTGATGCTGTACTAACTACAACAACAAGAATAATGTCTAGCTGACGCTGTTCTCTAACTACAACAACAAGAATAATGTCTAGCTGAGGCTGTTCTCTAACTACAACAACAACAATAATGTCTAGCTGAGGCTGTACTAACTACAACAACAACAATAATGTCTAGCTGAGGCTGTACTCTAACTACAACAACAAGAATAATGTCTAGCTGATGCTGTACTAACTACAACAACAACAATAATGTCTAGCTTAGGCTGTACTAACTACAACAACAACAATAATGTCTAGCTGAGGCTGTACTAACTACAACAACAACAATAATGTCTAGCTGAGGCTGTACTAACTACAACAACAAGAATAATGTCTAGCTGATGCTGTACTAACTACAACAACAACAATAATGTCTAGCTGAGGCTGTACTAACTACAACAACAAGAATAATGTCTAGCTGATGCTGTACTAACTACAACAACAACAATAATGTCTAGCTGAGCCTGTACTGACTACAACAACAAGAATAATGTCTAGCTGATGCTGTACTAACTACAACAACAACAATAATGTCTAGCTGAGTGTGTACTAACTACAACAACAACAATAATGTCTAGCTAGCTGAGGCTGTACTAACTACAACAACAACAATAATGTCTAGCTGAGGCTGTACTAACTACAACAACAACAATAATGTCTAGCTGAGGCTGTACTAACTACAACAACAACAATAATGTCTAGCTGAGGCTGTACTAACTAGTGTCTAATCTGTTTTGATTAGAACCCAGGCCTTTTAGAAGCTAGCACACTAGAGTGCAACACTGACAAATGATTGGAGAACAACACAATTTAATAACCACAATCGGCATTTAACTATATAATAGATTCCATATCAATAGATATTGGTAACACTACCATCATTGTGGCCATGAAGTGAAGTTGATGTTCTATTCCTAACAGTGCCCTCCTCATCATCATCATCTTCTTCCTCCTCATGTTCTTCTTCATCGCTAATGCTAGCTGTCCTGTAGTCTCTGGTGGCTGGCTGTGCTCTAACAAACGGTTTATAATTCTGATTCACTTCAACCTTATCCTTCTCTCTTTCATCATTCCTGTGAATGACATTTTCTTTATCGTCATGGTTACTCTTTTCTCTGATTGCTGACATATGGATTGGGATTGGCCGATGGATCTTTTCATGGTTGTCATGGCTAAGGCCAATCACAGGAGGAGTTGGAATGTCATCTGTCAATCAAACATTGATTAGAGTGATAATAGGAGGGTGGTGTATGGAATGGGATTAAAGAAAAGGGAGAAGAGATTGAGCTGGGAAATCCAGTGACTGTTACCTAAGGTAGGTTTTTGAAGAGATAAGCCCACTGATGTATTCTTTTGACCCAGAGTCTGATTTGATGTAATACATCAGTGTGTATCCACTGCCAAACATTCACTGGGTTAATACTGACCTATTTCATTGCCAGAGCTAGACTTTCTTCCTCTATTTAATGATGCCCTAACCAAGGATGTTCCAAACAGGGAACGAGTCTCAGATTTAGTCTTAGTTTGGTCATAGAACCATGCCCCTGACTTGGCTTTCACTTCCCTAAGACAAGCAATAGTAGAGTCTGATTGATGATGATGATTACAATACTGGTGATTATGATACTGGTGTTGATGATGATGAAGATGATTACAATACTCTGGTGATTATGATACTGGTGGTGATGATGATGATGATTACAATACTGGTGATTATGATACTGGTGTTGATGATGATGAAGATGATTACAATACTCTGGTGATTATGATACTGGTGGTGATGATGATGATGATTACAATACTGGTGATTGTGATACTGGTGGTGATGATGATGATTACAATACTGGTGATTATGATACTGGTGGTGATGATGATGATGATTACAATACTGGTGATTATGATACTGGTGTTGATGATGATGAAGATGATTACAATACTCTGGTGATTATGATACTGGTGGTGATGATGATGATGATTACAATACTGGTGATTATGATACTGGTGGTGATGATGATGATGATGATTACAATACTCTGGTGATTATGATACTGGTGGTGATGATGATGATGATTACAATACTGGTGATTATGATACTGATGAATGATGGTGATGATGATATCACAATAGCAGTTAATAGAGCTATGTGCCATACTTTGGCTTTCCCCTGACAATATGATAAGTAGACTAATACAATAATAATTATATGTTTTAGAGGCAGCGGAGTAATTTGTATCTTCCCAAAACATATATATATATATATATATATATATTGCTTATATTTTGTTGTTTGCTTGCATAAAAACAGAATTGAAATTGTAGTATTGAATTCTCTCTTATAAGTTTATTATTCTACATGGGGAGGGGGAGGTGGTCCAGAGCACCCCAGTGCCCATTGGCTACCTCTCGGCTCTCCCACCCCTAATGCTAATGTATTACCAAGTAATAGCTGTGTCTAAAATCAGGTTTCCAAGAGATCAACTCTTTATCTGAAATATGTTTGCATGACAGACCCACATTTACATATTAAAACAAAGAAAAAAAGAAAAGGCTATTCTTTTTAAATAGGAAGTCTCAATTCTAGTCTTGCAATGCTGGCTAAGTGAACAACAAAACTTAAGAAAGACAAATATCTGTGACTCACTTGTCCAAATGCATCCAGTCTGAGATGAACAGATAAATCACTAATTTAAAGACAGAATTGGAACAAATGATTCAAATAATGTTGAAATAAAGAACAATGAGATTACCCAATACTGGCAAACAGTAAAAGTTAATAGAAAGGATGTTTTTTCCTGTTTTGAAGTTCTTTAATTTTCAACATTTTTTGCATTCTTTTGGAACTTGCAGCTTTACGTTGTGTTGCAGTTACATGTATTTATTCACTATATAATCAATGTTCCTTTCATGTAACACAGACAATGTCACAATTTTATTTGACACATAGTTTTTTTTTTACCCTAAACCTTAAATTACCAAGATTTTGGCATTTTAATATCAGAATTCTAAACTAAACAAAACAGCAAAAACATAAACATAAATAGCATCACTTTTATGAGTCATAATTAGTTGTAATTGAAAAGCGAATTGTGTGAAATTTAAATAATATAAATACGATTTTCAAGTTTGAATGAACAAATACAAAAGAATATAAAATTTAATATTTTAAATGAATTTCCAAAAATGGAAAAAAATATATGGTCTCAAAAAGCAAATAAAGATAAAAAATGGGCAACTTTCACTTTGAATATTACAAGGCCTCAATCAGTATAAAACTGAGAATGGACAACAAACTCTTTAATGGGGTATAAAAATTCACGGTCATTAGAGCAAAATCAAAATATTGTACATGTAAAATCGAATTCTTTCATGAAATATAAATATCTTTACATCCAAAAAATAGGATCAATATCCTATGTAGTTCCACAATTAAATATATCTAGTAAATTGTAAGCTTCCCAATAAATACATAAACAAAAACTTAGCATAGCGCGATTTCAATGAATTTCCATGTATTTTATACTAGCTGAAACCCAGACCAATTGTACAATTTTATTCATTTTTTCCTCAACTAATTTCAACTCACCTAACTTTAGCACAAAGAGAGCAAAGCCAGGTGTTTTTCACAGCGTTACGACAATTCTTACAGACTTTAGCTTTACATTTCGGACAGAAAGCTCCCGTATTGAACAACAAGCCAAAACTTTGATGGCATCTTGCGCACATTTTACCCAGACTTGAACCAGAAGGGCCATCGCTCGCTTTGATTGCACTGGATTTTTTAGCTGTCTCCAGCTCTTTCTTTAGCTCACTAGGAAAGATAGTAATCAACACAAAGTCGGCAGAAAAAGCTAAAGTCATAAATACAACCACAGGTGTATATACAAGTTAATAATTGACCGTAAGATACACGGCACGAAAGTTACGAACAGTTTAGTAAACACACATTAAGATAGTTTTAGTGTAAAATGTAAGCTAATAATTGCCTACCTCAGCCGTTTTTTCTCTTGTCGTCTAAATTCATCGTCTCTAGCAAGTACATCTCGTAGTAAATCTCTCTCTGACTCGGTCAGAAAGTTTAAATCGATGAAAATTTCGTCCATTTTACTTGCTTGCTCACTTGACCATATTCACGCTTCAAAGATCAACCAGTTTTGAATTATTCAAAAAACACGAAAACAACTAAATAAACCATTTTCCGTCATTGATATAGTTTTAGCAAAGAACTGAAAATGATTTGCAAGTTTTCTAAGAAAAGAAGAGAAAGTAA
Organism: Diadumene lineata; assembly: GCA_918843875.1. Lineage (NCBI taxonomy): Eukaryota > Metazoa > Cnidaria > Anthozoa > Actiniaria > Diadumenidae > Diadumene > Diadumene lineata. The sequence goes on from OU974082.1 coordinate 166,517, forward strand.
AAAACAGGGTAACTGTGACCGTAATGTTGTTGAAAGTTGTATATCTTCGCTGTCACACACTCTGCATATAAAAACAATGCATTGTATTGTGAGCCAATCAAATTGTAGAACGTCACGGGTGCAACACATTTAGTAAATATTCATGAGTATGATATATATATGACCAGAAAAAAAATGAAATTGCGCTGAAAGAGTATTTCGCTTGTAAATAAAAGACAGGAATCTGTATGAAGTTTGGTTGTGAAATCTGAGCATCAAAACGATTTTCGTGTATCACCTGTTACGTTTAGTGGGACTTATACGTCAGGAACAGCATCTAACATCTAACTTTCGAATTAAAAAAAGAACAATAAAAATAAATAAATAAATAAATAAACAAACGCTGATGTTGATTCAGCTGAATATTCGTGGATACATTAGTTACGGAGAATTACGCATACGATTGATACAATTTGGTGCTTGCAACAGCAACTATTGCTGCTATTCACTAGAATCATACTACTATGGTAGGCCAAATGGTGCAAAATTCAACAATGAATAAAATAATCAACATCAACAAATATTGATCACATTCAACAATTGTTTTCACACTCAACACTATAAATTAAATCAAATTCAACAATTTTGTTCTTTCAACATCAACAAATTTTATCATATTTCAAAATCAACGAGAAAAGTTCAATCAATTTTAAAACAGTTACATCGCAACAGTCAAGACACAAAAAAGTCAAAATTATAAAGCTTTATATTCTTTTAGTGTCAACATCAAGAAATTAATTTCAACTCAAAATAAAAAATAAAAAGAACCTCAACATTTCCTTTTATCGTTCAACAATTTTGCGATAGTTCTTTCAATTCAACAATTCCCATTTCTTGGGGCACACATGTATATTTAGACGTAGGCAACATTCAAGGGAATTTTCTTGCCAACAAATCGAAAAGTTGGCAACAAACCCAGTCTCTCTCGTCCAAACATTACCATATTCAAAATGGCGGCTTCAGAGACGAGTAATGTTGGAAGCTGGGAAGGGTTTTTCAACTCTATTTCATTACTGCTGCAGTCCTGTGAACAATATCAAAATACACATAATGTCTCATTGACACGGGAAAATATTTCCATCCGATTAGAAAGCACGATCATGGCCTTACAGCAGCTTTTACCTGTGGTTAGTCAGTTAACAGAAGCAGCCACAGAAAACTCCGATCTTTCCTCCTGTAACTTGTTTCTTCAAAATCTCCTCCGAAATATTCGACTGATATATCTAGAGTGGAATTGATCGAGCTCTTCATCTCAGTGTACAAACGTTGCTATTTATTTGTTGGAACCTCCTCCTGTCTTGGCACTCGTACACCATGTATTTAAATATATTAAGCTTAATCAAAATAAGCTTTATAATAATAATAATAATAATAATAATAATAATAATAATAATAATAATAATAATAATAATAATAATAATAATAATAATAATGGTAATGGTAATGGTAATGGTAATGGTAATGGTAATGGTAATGGTAATGGTAATGGTAATGGTAATGGTAATGGTAATGGTAATGGTAATGGTAATGGTAATGGTAATGGTAATGGTAATGGTAATGGTAATATAGTAATAGTAATAGTAATAGTAATAGTAATAGTAATAGTAATAGTAATAGTAATAGTAATAGTAATAGTAATAGTAATAGTAATAGTAATAGTAATAATAATAATAATAATAATTCTTTGATCCTTTAAATACCAATAAGATACATATGGATTACAATACATGGAATAAACATTAACAAGATATTGATAACAATAAATGATTACAATTAATGACTTAAAATGTTCACAGGACTGCAGCAGTAATGAAATAGAGTTGAAAAACCCTTCCCAGCTTCCAACATTACTCGTCTCTGAAGCCGCCATTTTGAATATGGTAATGTTTGGACGAGAGAGACTGGGTTTGTTGCCAACTTTTCGATTTGTTGGCAAGAAAATTCCCTTGAATGTTGCCTACGTCTAAATATACATGTGTGCCCCAAGAAATGGGAATTGTTGAATTGAAAGAACTATCGCAAAATTGTTGAACGATAAAAGGAAATGTTGAGGTTCTTTTTATTTTTTATTTTGAGTTGAAATTAATTTCTTGATGTTGACACTAAAAGAATATAAAGCTTTATAATTTTGACTTTTTTGTGTCTTGACTGTTGCGATGTAACTGTTTTAATTAAAATTGATTGAACTTTTCTCGTTGATTTTGAAATATGATAAAATTTGTTGATGTTGAAAGAACAAAATTGTTGAATTTGATTTAATTTATAGTGTTGAGTGTGAAAAAAATTGTTGAATGTGATCAATATTTGTTGATGTTGATTATTTTATTCATTGTTGAATTTTGCACCATTTGGCCTACCATATTCTACAATAAAGGTATCGCTCTGGGCATCACTAATAATAATGATGTAAAGCAAAGAGTACTAGGAGTAAAGCACAAACAGAGGGAATCATTCGTTGCCTTCCCAAGCGCCTTAGCGCGCCGCAGCTCTCAAGTAACGACTGGGTACGAGTCCGTTCATACATACATCAATGGTCATCAATGTTATATACGATATGTAAAATCGCCGATGTAAGAAAAATAAGCACTCTCTAGGTAGATATGTACATTTTACTGAACATCTTGTAAACGTCTGATAAAAACAGATTAAATTTTAAAGAGGATAAAAGCATGTAGAAATTCCATACAAATCCTTGTTTTTTTTAACCTAGCATAACTTTACAGCCAAATTCGTTGTATCGCGACCCGCCGTTTCAAAACTTTGTTTTCATTTTGGTCTTTTCTGAACCGTCAATCATTTTCACAGGGCGGAGCTTGCCCTAACACGTTCTGTCATTGGTTAATTTAAAATAAACTCCGCCTTTGAATTTGATTGACGGTTCAGAAAAGACCAAATCAAAACAAAGTTTTAAAACGGCGGGTCGCGATACAACGAATTTGGCTGTAAGGCCTTTTGCACAGAACAGCAAAACGTTCTATTCATAATAAATCATTTATTCCAGAGTAACAAAATATATATGTAAAACAAATATTAGTTTATTTGGAAGAGTCAATTTTCCGCCATTACGGCAAAATTTAAGGTGTTTGACGTTCTTTTACGCAAACATGCAGTTGTTCATTGCCCAAATGAAAGATAAGTACATGGAAATAACTTCTGAAAAAATTATATTTGGAAAGAAAGGAATTGCCCTTGTTACAAAACAAATATCAATTTGTGTGTATCACATCCTAATCAAGCCGAAATAATATGCAACATAATATATATAGGTGGTCGAACATCAAGGTAGTTCCAAATTCATCCTCCAAGTGTGAAATGACTACAAATATTGCTAATTATGAGTTTTAAACTTAAAAGCTTTTCACTCAGCATTGGCCTGTTTTCTATTTTTTCACAACTCAGTACTACATATTCGTCATCTGTAAAGTGTAAGAAAAAATGCGAAACTCTTTTTATGCGAAAAAAATCTCAGGTACAATGTTTTTATGAGAAAATCTCTACTACCTCAAAAATAAAAATAAAAATTATTGGGTAAATACTTCAATCATGTGCGCTGCGCACAGTCGTTTTTGTCCTGTTTAAAGAGCCTAGAAATGTAATGTTGACTAGCAGGAATCTTTTAGGATTAATTGCTTTTTGACATTCTCAAGTTTATTTAGTCAGTTGTATGTCCTACTCATTAGGAGGGTTCTACCTCTTTCGACCTCTCTCAATGCCATCCATAATAGTTTTTGCAATTAATTAGAAACGTTTGTTTAGAGTCAGTGCCGGAATAACGACTTTCAGCATAACAATTAGTGAATTGAATCGAATTGAATTAGATTGAATTGCCTTATAATACTCTTTAAGATGTATTATCATTAGTGTGATTATAGTCATTATGTTGTTAATATTTTATAGTTCACTCATGTACCATGGCTTATCAATCTGTCCAAAGTCCATTCAAAAACATTTTAGCAGGACTACTTCTAGTATGTCGACGAACCCAATCGCTCTATGTGTGTATGTTTTGTTGCAAGTCTCACAAGGGATGGCAGTAAAAGAAGATACAAACACTGTTTTCATCAAAGAGGAAGGTGAGTTTAAAATTATCAGAAGAATGTTACTTAGTCAAAGAACTGAAATAATATGACGGAAGTGTTTCCTTCTCTTTTGGTACCATTTTCGGCGATCAGCCCTTCATAAAAAAAAAACAAATACTGCGAATACTTAGAATTACTATTTTATGTGTTGCTTAGACATTTAACGCGTACTTTAATTTCCTATGGCAGTGAAAGATATTCGAAAGGGTGTGGTTGATTTTTCTCCTCGTTTTTCGACGATAAATCCAAAACATAGCCACTCAGTCATAGATAAACTAGACGATCTGCGATCGATTACTCGTGCCCTTAAATAATAGTGATGAATGATAAAAAATGTTTGGCATATTGAAAATAATGAAACAAGGGATATAAAAAACATGTTTATTTGTGTTTTCAAGAAATGGTTTTTTGATAGGGGAGGGAGGGGTTTTTGATTTTGGAATTCTGAAGGGGAGGGGGGATATTCGATTTTGGATTTCCGAGGGACCTGGGGGATTTATCGGAATTCCAAGGACCGGCCAACGAGAACAGTTACGAGGAGAAGCTAGTAGATTCAACAATTCGTTATCAAAATAGTTTTCTCAAAAAATTGCTTCGAAATTGCTTATAGCAAGTCTAATAGCCAAGGCTAATACCAAGTTAGCCTAAAATTACTTCGGAAACCACATTGGGCGTGGATTATTTATATTAGTTTTTCGGGAAACTAAAAGTCGCGGACAAATACACTCGATCGCGAACATGCCTTTCTTTTACTTAGCGACCGACATGTAAACAAACTTTTCACACTTAGTATTCTCAACTTTTTGCATAGTTAATTAACTATGCTTTTTGACTTTTAAACATTCCTGAGACACTGAATTTTAGAAAATAACTTAATCTATGTCTTGTTTTCTGTTGAAATGAAAACAGTTGAGGAAGTTATGAAAGCCTTTTTTTTAGTTTAAAATGCAAATTTGTAAAGCCTTCGAATGGCTTTTCGCAAGTATGCAACTTTTCAGACATTCCGTCTCCAATCGTCTCGTCTCGAATTTTCGAATCTTTTTTTCCATATATAAAGAACACTTTTTGAAGGCAATATAATTTACTATACTACAATTTTTATACTCTTGGAATGGAATAACAATTGTTTTATTTCCTAGGTCAAAAGTATGAGTATTTTCAAAGTATAACTGACAAAGCAATATATTGTTTACGTTTTCATTTTCACTAGTACTGATAAGCAAACCATTTGTATAAGGCTGAGTTGACATTTGCTCTCAACTTTCATATTGTCTTTACAAAGCTTTTAAAAGATTTACTGCCAATAGAGAACGAATTCTAAATTATTATGAAGACTAGTGAGAACTGGTTTGAACGTTAGAATTGCTATCATTGCTCAGGTGATCGCGAAACAACCCGTTTCGAAATGTACGCTCATCGTTTTAGCAGAGAGTTTCTTCGGCATCTTCTTCGACCACATGGCAGGCAAACACGTTTTCTTCGACAACTATATCAATGAACGTATTATATGGTTTGTTCGAGCAAGTGATATTTAATGGCTACAGGAATCCCAATACCTAGCAACATGACCACTGGCCTAGCAACCAATAGCAACCTAGTCCCCAGTCTACTCTCTTTCGCTATCGAAGGACCTTGGGAATGAAGTCGAAATCTCGGAGAAATACCACGACGACGACGACGGAGAATGGCTTGCATTTTTAGACTCGTTGCCTACGGCACGAGTAATAAACGCGAACGAACAAAAGAGTAAATCAGTGTAAACTTTGATAGAAGTTGCACAGAAACGTTTACAGGTAGAGATTGGGCTTCTCCTTTGAAGCAAAAAATTCGACTCAATACGTTTGGTGAAGTTCTCAGTTGCCTCGGTCTCCTGATATACTTTAAAGATCTTGAGACTAACTCGTCTTCAGATATATTTTTCAATTTATCGGCAGCAAGTTACTGTAAAAATGTGTTATATTTTGCCTTTCGTCAAGCAAAAACTGAAAGTTATTGCTACCATGCATGCAGACGTAAAAAGCTTGCATGTCTACTTTTATTTTGAGTGAAGGGAAATAAAATAGGAAAGGCGAATTTTCCCGTGGAGGGGGGGGGGGACTGTTGAGGGCTCAAATGTAATAATTGGCCACAAATGGAATAAAGGTTACAAATGTAATAAATTTTGGCCACAAATGTAATAAAAGTCACAAAGGAAAGAAAATTTGACAACAAATGTAATAAAAGTCATAAATAATACAAAATTTTGATCATAATAACAACAATAATCACATTCATTGATATGGCACATATCACAAGTTTAATAAAGGTCACAACACTAGTAAACCTGCTATTCAGTAGTTGTAGTCATGCAATTGAAGTCACCGACAACACTTAAACTGGATAGCCCCGGGGGGGGGGGGGGGGGGGAAATTTTCATCTCTAAAAGATATAAAAATCAGGATTTTCAGTGCTATTCAACCACTAAAAGATACCAAAACTGTGAGAATTTGGCAGATTTTATATTTTAAACCCTAAAAGATACCAAATCGCTGATTTATACCCCTAAAAGATACGACGAGCATCCCCGATCGTTTACCATCGGAGTCCCCCCCCCCCCCCCGGGGGTGGATAGCTCTTGGGTTTGTTTGTTAAGTAAAATGTGCACTGGTTTTAATGATCACTGCTCTATGATGAATTCGAACTCTATATTATGAAAACTCTATATTAAATCTTATGTCGCCTGCTTACTATTTTATTTGTTTTATAACTAGAGGCCCATGTACACGACACTAATGACACTCTTAAACATTTTTTATGCGTGCTGAAAGTTTTAGGCACAACAAACAGTGTCGTCAGTGAGCAAGTTTCTCACCTCAAAATGACACTATTTCACAATGCCTTGTCTGAAAGATCAACACATTTTTTATGTATACATTTTTCCATTTCCCTGTCAGGTTGCATTATCACACCACTCTGTTTCTGTGGGAATAAAATCGCCACAAAAATTGGGTTGTAGATAAACATTTCATTAAAAAATTATGACTGATTTTAAATATTTTTTTGTGCGAATCTGCCGTTGTTCAGTCCCCCCCCCCCCCTAAGACGACCATTGCAATTGATTGATTGATTATAATAACTATCATGTTAAATGTAGTATTTATAAAATGAGAACTCCAAACATAAGTATATATTTTACCATCAAAAATTCGAGAATCTGTGCCTACAAATGAATGTTATTATTGTTATTATTACGACCAAAATTTTGTATTATTTATGACCAATTATATTTGTGGCCAAAATTTATTACATTTGTGACTTTTATTACATTTGTGACCAAAATTTATTACATTTGTGGCCTTTATTACATTTGTGGCCAATTATTACATTTGAGCCCTCAACAGGGACTCCGATGGTAAACGATCGGGGATACTCGTCGTATCTTTTAGGGGTAAAAATCAGCGATTTGGTATCTTTTAGGGTTTGAAATATAAAAATTTGCCAAATTCTCACTTTTTGGTATCTTTTAGGGGTTGAATAGCACTGAAACTCATGATTTTGGTATCTTTTAGAGATGAAAAATTTGCGAAGCCACGCCCTTTGGAAAAATGTCAGGTATCTTTTAGGGGTATTTTTGAAAAATTCAGACGAGCATCCCCGATCGTTTATCCTCGGAGTGCCCCAGCAACATTCCTTGGATGCCACCCAAGCAATATCATTACAAAATGGCTGTTTAAACGTTTTACCGAAACTCATTCATGACACCAAAAGAAGTGACATCGAAACAAATAATCTCCCCATTAATAGCTTTCGGCTTAAACTTTTTTTTTATTTTGAAGAGATATGGCAACAAATTAAAAATCAACAATATGCCAATTAAGACATGAAAGTTTTTGCATATTTGATCAAATGATTGAAAGGCAAATCCTTTTTGTTTAAGAATAAAACAATGTTTTATTTTATTTTCAATTGTTTTCAGATGAATTGATAAATATTTTTTGAAGAAATATTTACTAGATAATTTATGCAATAGGTCTATGCATTGCGAATAATAATTGTTTCGCTCATAAACTAAAAAGCAGGTCTTTTTGTTTCCAATATTTTCAATAGCTAGCAGTAAATCTGGTGATGTCAGTTGTACGGGGCCTTGTGTGATATACACAGTACATGTGATATACAAGCTTGCCGCCACTGAGGGGGTTTCTTGAGGAAATGAAATAGTTAAGAAGTAAGGTCTCCATCTCATAACTGTAAATTTTTTCAACAGACAAGATATTGACAGGTCACGTGATAGTCACACATCACGTGACATCTCCAATTGACTGCAGTTTCCTGTGTATGTCAAACATCAAATGTAAGTCACATGACTACCATCCTGACAGTGCTGCTTGTAAGCTGAACAACGCAACAAGACACAGCAATGTATTACAGTATATCAACTCTCCTGGAAACATGCACTACGAACCACATGTATGGTGATGATGATAATGACAGTGATGATAATGATGATGATAGTGTATTCCTATGTAATTAAAAAAAACCCGGGGGAAGGACTCCGGGGATAAACGATCGGGGATGCTCGTCCGGAATTTTTAAAAATTACCCCTAAAAGATACCAGACGTTTTTCAAAAAGGCGTGGCTTCATAAATGTTTTATCTCTAAAAGATACCAAAAACATAAGTTTTAGTGCTATTTAACCCCTAAAAGATACCAAAAAAGTAAGGATTTGGCAAATCTCATATTTTTAACCCTAAAAGAGCTGATTTGTACCCCTAAAAGATACGACGAGCATCCCCGATCGTTTATTTCCGGAGTCCCCCCAAGGAAAAAAACCCTATTGATGTACTGTAGGCATTGTATCTCAATATCATAATACTTACATTCCAGGTAACCAGATCGTGCTTGGACTTACTTCGTCTTGGTGCCAGTCAGAATGGTATCTACACCATCACAGACAATAGCGGGGATTCCTATCAAGTCTTCTGTGATCTCACATCAGAACCTCGCTCTGCCTGGACCTTGATCTTGTCTATGAGCTTCAAACACAGAGCCAAGAACGAGTTTAGTACCGTCCCGTTTATTCAGAACGGACCATTGAATGAAACCACTCCAAACTGGGAGCTCTACCGCCAGACACTTGCACGTATGAACCAACTATCGTCTCGTTCTACACACGTCAGGGCCACTACTGGTTTTGCCGAATATGGTATTGACTTTACCGACTACTTTCGCGCCAAGATATCTGATTTAAATATTCTTACTTTTACTGGTAGTGGCGTGTGTAAAACTGTTGAGTACATCAACATTCGAGGACACAAAGGGATTGATGTTACAGTTTTTTTCTGGCAATCAGCTGACTCGAGTATAATCCATATTGACAGTACATCTACAAAATGTGTTTTTAAAGCCATTTCTGGAGCGGTACAATCCGAGGATAATTTCGGACTGTACCAGAATAGCAATCCCAATTTTAGAGGTTCAGCCAATTCAGAAAGTACCACCCAATATTGGTTTGGAGGCTACATATAAACATGGCTCAATTCGACTTGAAAATATTTCTCTAAATCTAGACGATCTAAAAAAACAGAAACAGAACGAGCTTATATAGACGCATTTTTACCGGTGAAGCTCAAATGTTTACAATCATTGTTTTCAGCCACCTTGACTACAGACTACAGGCATTTTATGGATTGTGCTCCTTGGGAGGGCTTTTCAGCAACAATATTACAAAGTTGTAAAGGAAGAAAAATAAATGAATAAATAAATATTTATACTAATGAAAAATAGAAGTGAACATAATTTGACTATGATTTAAATTCATAAAAGAGAAAAATAATCTAATTTTTTACGTTTTATTTATTTGTTTGTTTGTTTGTTGGTTTGTTGGTTTGTTGGTTGGTTGGTTGGTTGGTTGGTTGGTTGGTTGGTTGGTTGGTTGGTTGGTTGGTTGGTTGTTTGGTTGGTTGGTTAGTTGTTTGGTTGGTATGTTTGTTTGATTTTTGCATGGATAGCCTCTGCTGTAACTGTTGTCTGTCTTGACTAACATATAAATAGTGTACATGCACAAAATATCAAAAAGTATATAAATAATGTATACAATCTCGTCTTATTTTCGTTTCAAGAATTCTTATTATTTTTAACACTGTGTAAATGTTTCTCTTTTTCTTTCCACATTGCATGCTTCCATCTCGAATAGTTTCTTAAACTAACTAGGGTTAAGCAATTATATTGTAAATACCTTTTCAGTCAATTATGAATAAACTGTTGTTTGGTTCTTTATTATAAAAGAGCACAATCTAAACATCTGACAAGCATGATTTATTTATTCCTATTTCATTTTCAAGTCTTATCCCTCACAAACATTTCAATACTTACAAGAAAAAAAAGTTTGAAGTGAATTATACTTCTTTGGAAACTAAGCACCTACTTTGAAATTTCAGGCTGAAATGGTTTCTTACGTGAAAATTTCAGCCTGGCAGGTTTTTACATTTTAGGTTCTTATACGCGGATTTTTACTGTATTATGATCAAATGCGATGACCATAGCGTGAAAATAGCCTCCCATCTCATACTGAGGAGTTACTAATTAATCAAGTTCATATAAACACCTGCCCTTAGTCGGTATATCATTAGAACAAAGTCAATTCACTGACCAGAACCACTTTTATCATGTCGCTGAACCAAATCGTTCTCTGTGTGTCTGTTGTGGTTCAAGTCTCACAAGGGATGGCAATGACAGTAAGAAAGAATCCAAAAACTATTTTCATCAATGAGAGAGGTACGTTTAATATTATTAGAAAGTTTCGCGACTTGTTGGTCAAGACATCATGAAATACAATTGTAGGCTGTCAGCGAATTAGGAACTGAATACGACTATTACTTACCGAGTATTTTATGTGGTGTTTCATGTACTCTTCTAAAGCGTACGCGTTAGAACGTGGTATGTGATTTTCTAAGTAGGTCTTTGCTGACATCAACGACAATTTGTTGCATCGAATAGTTTGGACTAAAATAACATATCAAAATAGAAAGAGGCAGAGACATCTCAATAAGCTAAAAACAAAAAAAAAGTCCTATAAGCTCGACACTCTCGTTTAATTTCATTCTGTTTGCTTATTATTGATGGCGGCTCGACATTAACATCATTACACCGTTGCACATTAAATAATTCAAGCAGATATTTTAAACAAAAATTATTCCCACGTATTCATAAAAATATGTAAGTTCTAAAGTCGTTTATCACAAATTGTCACATATTGATAAAAAAATACGGATAGAAACTCCAAATTGTACGGTATAGAGTAGTCTTTATAAATGTCCTCAGCTCGTTAAATACGCTTTGGCATGTTTAGAGTTACACTTTATTATAACTAGATCATGCATTCATTTTACAAACGTAACGCAATGAAATACTCTGCATACATTTCTTGATAAATCTTTTGCTCAAATTTCAAGTTTTTCTGAAAAACTATCCTTTTAAGGAATACCCTGTCAGTACCTGGGTCATAAAATATGAGTCGCATAAACTAAAAAAAGCAGAGAAATTGGATACGTTGACAAAAAGCAGGTGCAATAATGACTATTCTTATATATCATTGTTTACCGTCGTTAATCAAGGCCGAAGATTTAGGATAATTGGACTACCCTAATAAAAAAACTGAAAGCCGAACCAACATAGAAAAATAAGTGGGATATCGCAGGAAAACCCCTTTTGATTATGTGTGTACCAGTGTTCGGTAAGCGTGCTCCGGGCTCCCACAATGTTTATTTGTAGAAGATGGTATGATTACAATTCGCGGAGTGTGGCGAATTAGATAGACCCGGTTTGTTTAATAACTTTGTGATTTAACATTCTCTTTCATATGTTATCAATAAAAAAAAACATTTTGGAAGGAAATGTATGGATGTCATCATCTTATAAATACCAAAAGAGCTTATATATTTTACAAAAGATTTCATTTCTATCGAACTGCAACAACAAAAATGTTTAGCAAATAACGCTGTGAAAATAAGATATTAAAATAATTATGAACGAAAAAAAAATAACAAAAGAATTGAATTAATTATGGATCAAAATACACTATAACTTAGTTATAACCATTTCTATATCTTAATGAAGCGTTTATTTATCATATACATGTCGTCTCATTCTTAATTTTCACAAACTTTAACAATATTAATAAGTTTTTAGCTTGCGTCACATCCGCAATTTCTCACGTAAATAGCGTCTGCGAAACAACGGACAAAGCCTTGTTCAAAGACCCCCCGTGAATAGCACGGTTATATACAGTAGTTCCTGATTGGCTTACAGCGTTTTCATTCTATCGAGAGCTCTGATTGGTCAAATTGATAACTAGTGCTAGTCCCTCTATGTTGTACTTCATAATTCCAATGAAAATGGCGTCGTTTGATGATTTTGGGATCGGTTCATCATCATCACAAGTTTCGAGTTGTCGCTTTTGCGAATTAGCAACAGTATGTTTGAATTTGTCCTCTATTTCGTTTTTTTGACGGAGAAGGTTTCGTCTCTTCTTTAGGTTGTTCAAACAACTGCGACAAATGCGTCGCTTCTTCGTGCCACTTCAAATCGAAGACTTTGTAATTCGTCTAATACAATGAAAGTTTGTGATTTTCCCTCTATCAGATACTTATCATGGGATTTTTCAATTATTTTCTGACAGAGATTGCAATTTCCATACATTTGTCCGACATAATTTTGTTGCGAATTTAACAGTTCTAAAAAGTGCGAACGTGCAAAATCAAAACATTGCCTAAATGATTCAGGACTGGCACTAGTTATCAATTTGACCAATCAGAGCTCTCGATAGAATGAAAACGCTGTTAGCCAATCAGGAACTACTGTATATAACCGTGCTATTCACGGGGGGTCTTTGAACAAGGCTTTGTCCGTTGTTTCGCAGACGCTATTTACGTGAGAAATTGCGGATGTGACGCAGGCTATAAGTTTTGGGCTAATTAATATAGAATGCTTTTGGGAGCAACAATTAGAATTTTGATGAGCGTGTTAAGTGGAAATTGCACGATCGGAAACAGCAATTGAAAATGGTACTAAACTAAAAGAAAACAGGTCGTTTTCGGATTTATAACATGTTTTTTGTTTTACTAAACAGTTATTCGATAGAAAGTGGGATTTCTCCAAAACGGTGTCCGTGTATTCGTATGTATATTAATTTATCGCCACTACAACAGTTTGTATAAAATCATGCTGAGCGGTTTTTCTTTTCTGTGCATAAACATTCACAACATTCTGGTATAAAATGAGAAGTCCTATCCTCTGTGATGATCTACTGATGCGATGCGTCTCTAACCCGCTCAAAATCTAAAAGCGACGTCTCTTATTTTTGTATAGATAAGACACTGACAGGTCACGTGATAGCCACACATCGCGTGACATCTTCAATTGACTGCAGTTTCCTGTGTATGTCAAACATCAAATGTCAGTCACATGACTACCATCCTGACAGTGCTGCTTGTAAGCTGAACAACGCAACAAGACACAGCAATGTATTACAGTACATCAACTCGCCTGGAAACATGCACTACGAACCACAGGTATGTTGATGATGATGATGACTTTTGTGTTTATGATGGCAAAGGCAATTGGTCAGCTGTAATGGGCGGGTGAGCGGCTTGAGAAGTAAAGTTTATAACTATAACCACATAATGACCATGATACTGATATTCCAGGTAACCAGATCGTGCCTGGACTTACTTCGTCTTGGTGCCAGTCAGAATGGTATCTACACCATCACAGACAATAGCGGGGATTATTATCATGTCTTCTGTGATCTCACATCAGAACCTCGCTCTGCCTGGACCTTGATCTTGTCCATGGCCTTCAAACACAGAGCCAAGAACGATCTTAAAGCAAAAGCATTTTCCCAGAATGCACCATTGAACGAAAACAATCCAAACTGGGAGCTCTACCGCCAGACACTTGCCCGTATGAACCAACTATCATCTCGTTCTACACACGTCAGGGCCACCACTGGTTTTGCCGAATATGGTGTTGACTTTACAGACTACTTTCGTGCCAAAATATCTGATTTAGATATTCTTACTTTTACTGGTGGTGAAGTATGTAAAACTATGGAGTACATCAACATCAGAGGACACAAAGGGATTGCTGTTACAGCTCCTTTCTGGCAATATGTCGACTCGAATATAATCCACATTGACAGTACATCTACAAAATGTGTATTTAAAGCCAATTCTGGAGCGGTACATTCCGAGGATAATTTTGGACTGTATGGCGATGGCAGTACTAATACCAATTTTAGAGGCTCAGCCAACTCAGAAAGTACTACCCAATATTGGTTTGGAGATTACTTGTAAACAAATTTAAAGAAAACGACTACAGTTTTTAAAGACATGTTTCGGCATAATTATGTCTGTAGTCGTTTTCTTTTCATTTCTGCTACTTTCAAGATCATTTGGTAATATAATTCATATACCCTGCGTGCAGAGCCACTTTTCTCCCCACCGAAAAAAAAAAAAAGAAAGAAAGAAAGAAAAAGAAAAGAGAAAATAGTTCACGACGTAGCAAAGAAATATCAAGGATGGATCTCCTTACAAGACCTTCGCACATTAGAAAAATTATCTATCAAGCAGAAGCTTAATTAACTCGACAATTCATGTTTCCGACGCTGCAAGACGTTTAACAATCCTGAACTTAACAAGCAAGTTTAACATTTTAAAACTTTTCTTACTTTGTAATCACTTTCACTTTGTACCGTTACTTTTAATACGTCATTGTAACCTAATATAATCTTGTCATAGTATAAGTATTTGTATTATTTGTTATTTGTTTCACTCTCCATTAAAACTGATGATGGCCATAAGTACGCCGAAGCATGTCTGTCATGTAGTCGTTTTCTTTAACTTGTTACATTTCTAGATATGCTGCTTTCAAAATCATTTACTTGTAAACATTATTCAGGATCCAGCTGTCGTTATAAAGTTTAGCGCTCGCACTGAAGCATTACAACTCAATTTTCCGGAATGTGTGTTTTCCATAGATTAGAGCACCAAACTGCTTTGGGATTTGTTACTAAAGAACTGCCTTAATATGTTAAACAATCTACAATATGTAAAAATACACATTTAATTACTTGGTTATATCAAATTGTACGTTGAAGGAACTTTCCTTTTGTTCAGCTCATGTTAATGTATATTTGACTGGTACCTTACCCTTTCGTTTCTTTTTTAATCTTATATTTGTATTTGCTTTTTGTGTGAACCTTGTAAACTTATTTTAATACATGGCCAGTCCCTCTTGACATCTAGACTGGTTCTCTTCACGCCATCTTGTTATGCCAATCAATTCACAAACAAAACTATCTTCAAAGAACGGCTCATAACACTGAAATGTTGATAATCAAAAAAACCGTCCGAAAAATGTATAAAAATATTCAACTATTATTGTCTTGACGCTCGCCAGCTTTGGTTGTTTCATCAATGGAAGACATTTTTAACAGTCATTGTTTGAGCAACAGCAGTTAACCGTTCTATAGAGAGATAGTTTGATGTTATCTTCCTTATGAAAGTCGCCAAGGGTTTTTCTGCTTGGAACTGTCAAGGCGTCTTGGTCATAGTTCTATGTATCATTGTTTTGGTCGAAGCACAACTTACTTCGTCGAGACTACAAGGTAACATTAAATGTTTTGTTTGTCGATTTTGTCGATTGAAGTAAAACTTTGTGTAGAGTAATAAAGAAATATAATATTTTCACATTAATTATTAATTCGCGCCAGCCTTAGGAGTCGGTTTGGCAGCCTGAAATCACTAGATGATTACTTTTCTAGATGATTACTAACATATCAAAATACAATATTCTACGGATTGTCCTTAACGGATCCGCTACCAATGATCTTTAATATTTGGGATCTAACAAGAATGATATATGTGTAGACCACAAGACAAAAGAAGGATCACTAGGATTTAGCTTACTTCTATCATATAAATCACATTTTATTTCTATTCTTAGAGAAAAGAAACCCAATTTAGGAATGCCTTTGTATTGTACAATGATTATGCCGGAAATAAATCATTTAAATATAAGAAACGTATATGAAAGACTAAGATACAATGGAATAGGACAATGCAGTACCATCTCTTCATTTTGGCGTTTTCAGATAGCGGACTTTATTATTCTAACGTGTTCTAAAATGCTAGTGAGCCAGAGGAGCTCTGCTAATGAGCAGTGCACGTGGGAATGTACGCAGTTTGATTTACAAAGACAATGGCAAGTCAAATCACCTGATTATTTAAACGGCTTTGATGCGACTTTTTTACGATATTTGTGCCTTACTATATATGCACCCAGTATAATGATCATTAATCCCAAATGTTCTAGAAACGTCTAGAATTAATAAAGAACAGAACTCCTAGAATAATTTCGATAAATAAAGAATGTTCCAGAAATAAAAACTTCCACAGTAACCAAAATCTCCACAAAGCTCTCTACAAAGAAATAATTACAAGGATAAAAATGGTTTAGGTTGGTCACAACTCATTAGCATAGAATAGCTCGTTATGTGAAAAAGCTGAAAACTTTCTATTAAAGCGACAATGCATGAGAATTGCACGCGGGAATGTATGCTTTGATCCACAAAGACAAAACCAGTTTGATCAGCTTATTGTCGTAATTATTGTTATATTTGCTTGTTGTGCACCGTAGTGTAAATACCTACGCGCGACTGCTCATTAACAGAGCTCCTCTCGTTCATTGGCATTTACAGAATCATTAGCATAAGATAGCTCATTACTTGAAAACGCTCTATTGTCTTAGGCTCAGTTGATAAGACGTTTTTGACATACGCCCAAAACAATTCAAACAATACTGAGATGAATATCAATAGTGATCAAGACTCCAGCTAGTTGAGTCGAAAGGCAGCTCTAAAAAACCAAGAACTATAAGTGTACTGAGTATTTAAAGTTTTAGACACTGTCCAGAATACTGAGATGATTAGCCGCCCTTAATGTATGTTTGTTCTCATTCTGTTTTAAAATTAAAGTAATGTTGGTATCTTTGTTTCCTTAGGCTTGAATGCATTTAAAAATAGAACAAAATTCATCAATGCCGACAGAGGATTTTTAAGCAGTGTTGATAAACACAAATTGAGAAAGAAACATATTAGAAATGATGAGGCACAGCATAAAGTTAATGCTGCATTTTTAGTCAGCCACGTTGCAGCCGCTACTTCAACAACATTGAAAAAGAATACTATCATTACACAGGATAATAGACAAACAAAGGCTGTAGATTCTACAACATGTCTTTTGACGGCAATATTTAAACTAAAAAATTGTAAAAATCATGAAAGCAAACCACAGAGTTATAAATTTTATAGTAAAAAGAAAACCTCCAAAATGGGTAAAAACGGTATTTCCAAGCTTACGGACATTTCTCATATAAGGAAAAAGAAATCAATCATAACATCAACAGGCCTATTTGTTATCAACAATGACGTCAGTAGTGTTGACGAAAGTGGGAAACAGATGGCGTCTACCGGGAATAGTATAGTAGACATACCTGGAAGAAAACGAGCACACGTCACCCCTTTTTCAGGACTCAAGAAATACAAAGTCGAGCTACCAATGGCTCTGGCAAAGCTACTCTTCCCAAAAGTGATGAACAATTATGACGAAACCATTATTCAAATCTACCCAGTGCCTAATAGAAATGGAGGGAAAAGTCTTGTACTCAAAGTATCCCATAAGGCTTTGAAGGATAAAAAGTTGACTGGCCCTTCTAAGCTCTTAGAAAACTCACCTGAGAATGAAAATAACTTAAGAAGTGATTCTACTATTGGAGAAAGCTTTCATGCTGGTAGCCTTTCAAGTGACAATAATGCAGGAAGTACAAACATTGAAACTGCAAATACGAGTGGCGATTCTCACAACAAGACCAACATTTTATCGACAGTTGGAAATATAAATAGTAGTATTGCAGGGTTGAACGATGATTCTGATAGTAAGAGCGATGGTAAAGATAGTGAGAGCACGACTATTCAAAGTAACGTATGTTTTCCTGGTGGCTTTTGTACCGGATGCTGTAATGAATGTTGTCCATCAAGTAAGTATGGACATGCGCACTATGAGTAACCAATCAAGATATTGCCATCTGAATTTTATCGACTCTATTGCTTAGAGTCGTTTGCGCATGAGTGGTAAACGGGAGGGTTACGATACCGCTACGATACGACAGATGATTGGAATGTTTTCTTAGAAACTACGGTCACGATACGGTGGGGCACTGTTTGCCACTCATATACGGAATACTAACAACACCATTTAATGAAATCCGTTTGATTTACATATGAAAAAAAATATCTGTTATTTATAAATTTGTATGTAGGTTCATGTCCTTCTACAAGCTCATCAAAGCCATCAGGTAAAACACGTCCTTACGTGCTTATTTATTCAATCTCAACATTTTCTAGTTTTCTACAGTAAACGTATCGATGTTTCTGACCTCTAATGCCATGACAAATGTTGCCCTATTTCAGATTAGATGTTTTAGCACAGTGTAATTATTATTGTTATAGTAAAAATAGTAAATAGCAGTTGTAACTGTTGCCATTCAATTCTTTTGAGATGTGGGCATAGTTGCAGAAATGTACTGGCAATAATCATGCTGAAGTAAAAACATCCAAAGAACTAACACGTTTATTTTATCTCAAAACAAGGTGGATGCAATTGCCCTCCTATGTCACGTAAGTAACTCTTCTTGCATTACTGCTGGTTCACTGTCTGTCTGTCTGTCTGTGTGACTATCTGTGTGTCTGTCTGTCTGTATGTATGTGTCTGTCTGTCTAACAGTCTGTTTGATGTTTGTTGTTTTTTACATATGCAGTTTGTCCTCCTGTTTGGTGTTGCGTAACCGAACCAGAGACGGAAAGGAAGCCAAAAAAGTCAACAACTAAAGCACCGACAAAACCATCTACAATACCGACACAACCAACTACTAACCCGACAAAATCACCACCTCCACCTACTCCAACTCCACCACCGCCTCCATCGCCTCCACCACCGCCTCCATCGCCTCCACCACCGCCTCCTCCACCTCCACCACCGCCTCCACCCCCACCATCTCCACCTCCACCGCCGCCTCCACCACCGCCTGCACCCCCACCATCTCCACCTCCACCACCGTCTCCACCACCGCCTCCACCCCCACCATCTCCACCTCCACCACCGTCTCCACCACAGTCTCCACCCCCACCATCTCCATCTCCACCACCGCCTCTACCTGGTCCGTCAGCAGCCCCTCCGATAAAACCTTCTCCACAACCACCACCACCACCCTCTCCCCCAGCGCCTCCAGCTCAACCTTCATCAGCAGTAGCGCCTCCAGTTCAACCTTCATCAGCAGTAGCGCCTATTCTCTCTCCGCCCTGCATTCTTCCTCATGTCAATCTGATTGTCATGGAAAAAGCTGCACCTACACAGCCGCCGCCATGCACTCATCCCGATGAACCTAACCCTCTGATATTTGTACCTCCCGGTGAGCCCCAGGCAGAGATACATCATCATCATCATCACCACCACCATCACCATCATCCTGCTCCACCTATGCTATCAGTTCTACCAGAGTCTTTGGTGCACCACCCTGTTCAACCACCGCCAGTTGTTCCTGACGCGCCTATACATAACATAGAGCACATGCTACCCACCCCTCCCTTCCATCATAGTGAACACTTCCCCGTGCCTGCACCCCCCTTACATCCACCATGGGAACACCGTAATACAGGTTATGACATGACAGGGCTACCTACGTATGATCTACAGTCACCTGTCATTACCGACCCTGCACCGTTTGACCGTCGACAATTTCATCATCATCATCATGGTAATCATCATCAATCTATGTTTGACACACCAGAGAATCCATCAGCTGTTGTTAATCAACAAGTCATGAATGGAGTAGTTGCTACTCCAGGTAAATATTCCAACAAATACACTGTACTTAAAATGTGAACTAATCGATCCACTTGTTTAAATTGCTTTAAAAATTAACAATAATGTAAATGGTACATGCTTTTGATCCACTTTTATCTCTAAGAGTGGAAAAGCTAATTTTGATTTTGCTTAAGCTTTCGCCTTAAGCTTATTTAGTTTTTATTGTGATTTTACCGTTGATTCAGTCATGTAATTTTATGTTTAATATACTTGAAGGTGATTGTATCGACGGCAGTATTCGATGCCCATACTTTGCCATGCAAGGGATGTGCGACTCGCCCTCTTTATTCTACCATATCGAAAAGGTACAGAAGCTATGCCAAGACTCTTGTGGACTTTGCAAAAGGTACGGAAATCTCCATAACAATAAGCAAACAGAGCCAAAAAGTTTGAGTTATCGTAGAATGTTAAAAGATAGCAAGCTATCAATTTGCCTTGTGGTTAAAAAAAACTGTTAACACAGTGGTTCATAGTTTTCATCAATGCGCAACTCCCTGTAATACAACAGAATTCGAGAAAAACTGATTAAAGTTTACTTGTGTATTCGCCTTTCAGCAGTATATTTGGCCCAGGGATATGGCTGAGGAAACGAAAGAGCAAAATACTGTCATCGGTGGAACAGCAGAAACAGCTGGCAAACCTTCTTACAGCCGTGCTAGCAAAGCAATATGACTCAGCCAAACAACAATCAAAGCACAACCATCAAGACAAATAGACAGCACGTTTTTATTTTGATGACGCAGATAATAAAATATAGGTACTGCCAATGGCACATCGCTTTGTTATTTGAGGTTTCATATATACCTACAACTATTTATAAACAGATGTGCAAAACTGTATTACTGAAATGATCACTATATGAATGAGATTTGTACAGTATTTATTTGTGTATTTCATTCATCAATATGCAAAACTGTATTACTGAAATTATCACTGTATGAATGAGATTTGTACAGTATTTATTTGTGTATTTCATTCATCAATATTAAAAACTATATTACTGAAATTATCACTATATGAATGAGATTTGTAGAGTATTTATTTGTGTATTTTACTTATCAATATGAAAAACTGTATTACTGAAATGACCACTATATAAATGAGATTTGTACAGTATTTATTTGTGTATTTTTAATATTTATCAATTTACCTAATCAAACTCTGGTCCTCTGGACGCTGACAGTACTATTCATTGTGTGCTTTTGATGAATGTACAATGTTCTCAGTTTTGACGAAAATAAAATTGAAAATTAATGACCCGTAGCGATTTAACAACGCACCTCGGCAAATCATAAAAATAAATGGGTAGGGAGGGGGGGTGCACATAAAAAACCTGGACCCTTGATGGGATTTTAGTAACCATTAGTAACCCTCATATTTTTCACAAAGTCGGTGTGCTTTTCAAAAACCAGGCAGTGAAAACCCGTTTTACAATTTACTGCGCTTTAAGTCTGATTTGCACGGTGCGATTGGTCGTGTGCGATTTGTAGTATACAACTAGTTGTGAGGTTCAAAACCTTCTAAAACTAGCCGTATGACATTCTAAAACACGTTGCGTTTTAGATCGCTTGCGACTAGTTTTACAAGTTACAACTAGTGAAACTACAAATCGCGCGCGACAATTTGAATGACTTTATTCTTTATATTATCGGTGATTGTTACATCTTATTGCAACCCATTACACTTTGCCCTGGTCTTTTTTAAAGTGGTCTTTCACACGGGTTTTAGAAATAGATTATAGTTTTGAGCGGCCCTGGAGGGGGGTGCACGTGCACCCTCCTCACCCCACCCCCACCCCCTTGGTTAGGGCCCTGCAAGGCGTTAACGTTTTATATTCTTACAAGTAGAGAGCATGCCAATGAAAACAAAATAACATTTAAGATAAGGGGGTGGTTGCAGAAAACAGCACAATTGAGCGATGACACCACAATTCAGCGACGAAATTTCTATTTCGCACAAAACTTTGTTGTGCAAATTATATGCAGCAAATAACTATATCGTGCAACTGACGACCAATCTCACCAGAAGAGTTCCAGTACCTCAGTGATCAAAGAATCGTTCGTACTGTATGAACTACTGAAAAAGACACAAAAACAAGCAAAGGATATGAAAAAAAAAAAACAAGCATAAACTTCCCAACAATGCTTTAAAGCAAACAAGTAATAACACGAAGGAAACTCGGAAGTGCGTTTGGTGTAACGAATTTTTTAGTATTTCTTTCTTCCTCTCATAACATGAATATACAAAGCCAATTATAATAACAAGCCAGCATTGGTTGCTTGTTTTATATTTGTGAGATATATGAATCACCATCGAGCCATATCCGAGGTGTCATGCTTGCTTGTATAATTGATGACACTGTGGTCTCTCACCTGCTAACGATAATAACCAAACCGTGTAAACTAATAAACCATGTCATAAAATGCTTTTAAGAATCGGGTAAAAAATGGCACGGATCTTGAAAAGTTAAGATGGACTTAAATCATTGGGTGGTTTTTCTAGTGTTGGTCTCTTATTATATTGATATTCTAGTAAGAGGTCATCTAGCGATCAATACCAAAACAGGTACGTATATAGGTTATGGATGTGTCAAAAGTGCTTGTCAAGTTGGTTCTTATATCTACTTCAAGGTTTTCTTAAAACTCAAAACAGAAAGCAAGTTTGTAAAGCATAAATTGTGAAGGAGCTTTTTCTTACCGTAATGTGTCTGAATTATCTTTTTATAAACAATATAATCAACAGTTGAAATATAATTGTCAATGTTGAAATTGATACTCTGATACTCTTGAAGGTTATTAGTTTTTGATGGTATAGTTTTTGTTTAGCCTATTTCATGATCATCATGGCTGGGCTGTATGTTTCTAGTGCATATTCAGCCATTAAACATTAGTTTTATGAACAAAAGATACAGAAACAGATGTAAGACATATATATATATATAGGCTACATTGAATATAACATTACATTACACGAGTCTTGATGATGTCTTGATGATGTCTTGACGATTTACTTGTTCAATCTCAACAAATTGCATTTTTTCTAGAGACTAAAACAAGTGAATTTCATTAAGATTTGGGATTATTTAAAAGCTTTGTTTAGAGTAGGAGTTTTTATAGTATTCAAAGTAATTGTTTGTTTTAGATGAATCACACCAGAAACGCCCAAGTCAAAATCTCAATGCACTCCGGTCAAATGCTACATCTAAGCATATATTGAATCAAAAAGCAGCAAAAACAGATTCCACGAAAACACAACAAAGGACCAATATTGAAGATGGGAGCAAATTTAAGGTATACCTTTCAAGGCACATAAAAAGAAAAGGTTCGCGAGGTCGTCTGCCTGCTGCTGATAAACGACAGGGGGTTTCTTCGAAAAATGGTAGGAAAACAAATATCAGTGATCGCATATTAACCAATTCAATGAAATATTGTTTTCAGTTTTTTTTATGAAATTATATATAAGTAAATAAAAAATATTGTATTTCATTTGTTTCAGACTGTACTCCAAAACTTGATGTTGCGTTTGTTATGGGAGGTTGTGGAAATCCATCGTTTCAGCCATGTGTGTTCTTTGCAAAGAGAGTTATTGAAGAACTAAGCCAACGTAACACAGACGTTCACTTTGGTGTTGTCTTATTTTCTAAAAGAGCTAAAGGAGTCATTGGATTCAGCGAGAACCAGAAGCCACTTGACGCTATTAAAGAGCTTGATAGTATCAAATATTCAGAGAAGCAAGCCCCCGTAGATGTAAACGCTGGTAAAGCGATGGAGTTAGCCAGAGAGTTATTCAAAAATGCTCGCGGAGGTTCTAAGAAAATAATTGTGCTCGTCACGGGTGGAAAGTCTAAGGACGATATCATTGTGCCATCAAATCATTTAAAGAACGCTGGGGTAGAACTATATTGCATTGGAATGGGGCAAGAGTTTGAGAAGCAGCAGCTTGATATCATATCCTCGTCACCTCAGAATGTATACCAGCTCGAGCCAAGTACATCGACTATCGTCGCACAACAAATGGTGAACAATTACTGTGAGGAACATACAGGTATGGCAAGTCACCTAGTGGTACTAAATCGACACAAAAAGACCGAAGCTGCTCCTATTTGTTTGAAAGTATTGTCAACCTGAATTGTTGTACGATGAAATTACTTATCGGTGACTTGGTCAAATGTGTCTGCAGCAGCAAGTAAAATAGCTGTTGATGATTCATCGTTATAATTTAGTTTATAATGTCATGTTTTGTGTTCCCTTATAGCTTTGGAAGCTATTTCAGATGCAATATTTTTCCGAAACAAACCTATGTATTTCCTTACTGTACTTTTGTGTATTCTATTCTAGATGCAAGTTTCTATAGCATGGAGATGAGCAAACTGAGCAGCCATTACGATGAATACAACAACAATCCCGATGACCCTAATATGTATCTTGGTTCGCCGTATGGACTTGATCACGACTCACCTCGTAAGTACATTGAAGAAGATACCAGGTATATATGTAAAGATTGAAGTAATTAGGGTCTCATTTGGATACCTGCTTTAATGAAGTTTACCTTAGCCTTCACATGTAATGCCAAAATGCAGGTTTTACGAGGCCTAAATATATCCACCATATTACTCCATTCTATCTGGTGAATAGATGTGCACATATATTCCATTCAATAGATGTAATGGATAACCTTCAACTGGACAGTTGTATCTAGTCTTCGTCCCTATACCAAAACAGTACTCATTTCACGTGGTGTTGTATTTTCAGCCTGGACTGATAGTCGACTGGACTCATGGCAGGCCTCCATGGATGACACCATACAGTCTCAACCAGACTATGAGTCGTCTGAATTCCAACAACATAATGCTGCACCAGCACATTACAACTACAACCAATTAACAAATACAGAACTTTTAGAAAAGGAAAACAATCCTGGGCTTTCTTCGATAAAGCCTTCATTTCAATACCCAAGTGCTAGAATCTCTGAAATTCAAAGTGTACATTCCAATCAAGCATCTTTAGTAAAAATTACAGGCATTTCTACTAAGACTGATTCTGCCAATAACCTTACAAATCAATTGGATCTAGAGGGAAAGCCGAATACGCCTACAGATCTAGTAAGCAATGATCAAATTAGCATTGAAAATAGCAATAGACATGATATTGGTAATGCTGCAAGCAATGGTGGAACTAGCGGGAACAATGGCGGCAGCATAGGTAGCACTGGAAATAACGGAGGAAATGTGGGAAATAACGCAGGCAGCAAAAGCAGCAATGCACCCAATAATCAAGCGAACAGTGGAGGAAGCACAGGTGGCAGCAATATGGGTAGCAATGTTGGGAACAATGGAAACAATGGTGGAAACACGGGCTCCAATAGCCAGACAAATACTGGAAATAATGGAAACAACCAACCAAGCTCAGGAATGAATCAGCCATCTATAAACTCTGGCAATAATCAGCCTAGTACAGGAGGGAGTAATCAAAATCAACCAAATTCTGTGAATAGTCAGGGAGGAAATACCGGAAATAATCAGTCTAACAATGGAGGGAATACTGGAAATAATCAGTCTAACAATGGAGGGAATACTGGAAATAATCAGTCTAACAATGGAGGGAATACTGGAAATAATCAGTCTAACAATGGAGGGAATACTGGAAATAATCAGTCCAATAATGGAGGGAATACGGGTAGTAATCAACCAGGAGGGAATACAAATAATAATGAAGGTAATAGTGGCGGCAATAACAACCAGCCTGGTTCATCGGGTAACCAAGGTAACATTGCAGGCAACATGGTTGGCAACCAAAATACAGGAGGAAACATCCAAGGTAACAGCGGAGGTACGATATATTCTAGCAATCAATTTGACAACGTTTGGGATACTGAATTTGATATTTAGCAATGAGATGTCCTTTGCGTATTTTTTTTTTTTATCCAGGAAGTATGTTATTGCCAGTCTTACCAATGGTAATGCAGCTGCCAATGCAAAACATTGCACAAAACAGCCAACCTCAAAACTCCAACAATCAACCAAACAACAACCAGTCAAACAATCAAGGAAGTCAGCCAAATTCTGGTAACCAGCCTTCTGGAGGAAACCAACCAACAAACAACGGGAACCAACCAAACGGTAATCAACCAAATAACGGAGGTAGCCAGCCAAATACAGGAGGTAACCAGCCAAATACAGGAGGTAACCAGCCAAATACAGGAGGTAACCAGCCAAATACAGGTGGTAACCAGCCAAACAGTGAAAATAGTCAATCAAACAAAGGAGGAAACCAGCCGAATAATAACAGCCATAGCACAAATAGTAACAAAGCAAACAATGGCACCAGTCAGCCATCCAACAATACCACGCAACCCACTGGAAATGGTAACAAAAATAATACTAAACCGACTCCGGAACCAAGTGGAGGCTGTTGTGGGGAAGAAGAAACAACTCCTACTACAATACCAACAACCTTGCCAACAGTTAAACAAACAACACAACCAACAAGAAAGACACCAAACACAGTGCCAATGGTAGCTGTTCCAGGCAAGTCTTTGTTGTTACCAATGTATTATAATCAATTTGATTCTCTCAAGTTTTCATTCAAATAACAATTTGTATCACCTTGCACAGAGAGTGTTGATTGCGACCAGCAGGTAGTTGTATTATTATTTACGTTTTTTCAGTGCCAGTACCGTATCCTGTTCCTGTACCAGTCCGACCATCTCCATGGAAATTCACTCCTCATCCATACGCTCCGCCTATATTTCCACCTTTGGTCTATAATAATGGTGGACAAAACTACCCTTATGGACCAATGCAATATGATAGCCCTGGGCATCACCATGGACCTCCCTCAGATATGATGCATCAACGACCACTGCCTGATTACGATATGCAAGGGGACTACAGTATGTTAGTAGGTACGTTAGAGAATAAACTGTTAGTGATATATATGTAGTATATATTCGTGCGTGGACTATGGGCGGATATTCAATAATGTTGTCCGAGATCAATGTATGTTTTACAGCTTGATTAATATTTTTGAAAAGGTTTACTCTCCCATTTGGAGAAAAGGTTGGTTTTTACTTGACATTGAACAATAGTTAACAGATTTGTCATGTCCTATAGACACGATGTATTAGCTAGATTGACCCACTACATTACTCAATATTCAAATATACTCATCTCTTTTATTTTTCCCATCAAGGTCAATGTCAAGATAGTCGATGGGAGTGTCCCTCCCTGGCTTTGTCTGGTCTTTGCGATGGTCAGCTTGGAAGGGAAATGTGCATGTTCACATGTGGCCAATGTAGAAGGTATATAGAGTCAGTAGTAATACAAAGTCAAGTCATCAAATATTTTTACCTAGTACATTGTTGGAAGTTCCAGTTTTGGTTAATTATATGCTTTGTCTTTTTAGCTTTATAAAGATTGGAGATAAAGTTATGTTTCAACGACATCAAACTACCATTGATGTTAATGCTGATGACCCATTAGACTACCATGATGCGAATGAAGGCTTTACAACCATATAAAATGTTTTTTTTCAGATCCAGAGAATACTGCTATCACTTCTTTAGAAATATTTCCTAATCAATGTTGTTTTGACGAATGTTAAATCAGTCAGTCCCGACACCGAGATATCGATCGTTTATGGTTTATGAGTTGTTTATAAATAAAACTTATTTTGACAATCAATAGATCACCGATTAGCAAGATTTTTAAAGGGTGTGTTGTAAATGAGTTTCGTAAAATTTGATATCAATAAAATAAATATCAATAACCATACTTGTCAATACTTGTCGTCTTTATTTATGATAAAAACCGCTATTCACTAACAATGATGAATGATGCAAGTTTCAAACTGACATTAACAGCCATACATTGCGTTCTTATTACTGATACTATTCATGTCTATTTTTGTGCTTTTTGTATTCAAAAAAATAAAATGAAATAACAATAATAATAATAATAATAATAATAATAATAATAATAATAGTAAATAAATAAATTTCTAAAGCGCTTAAACTATCAATATTCTCGGGCGGTAAATACAATTATTTAGAACAATCTATATATAAATATTATCAAAAACATAGTAGTAGAGGGAGATGGTTAGGAAACCTATTGTTTTAACTCTTTGTACAAGTTTTTCAAGCGTGACAGTGCACAATCTTTTGTTTTATCATTGTTTTAGCCTTGCTAGCTATGGCTGAAATCTTACTTTTGGCTTCTAGTCTTGAACAGTTAAAGATTTCCAATAGATATTTGAACTTTCCTCATCATAATAGCGTAGACAATGTTTACCATAAGTTATTTTGCAATTTCGTATGGGAATAAGTTAAAAATTATGCACCCTCAGGACGCGTTCAATATCAAAAGTAAAACAAAGACATATAACAATAGGTTTCTTAACCATCTCCCTCTATTAACTATGTCAAAAACATGAACAATAAAATAAAAACTTCATATTATACACTAAAGAGATAATGCAGCTAATTATATAAAAAAATGAAATTAATTATATAAATAACTAAGCGTAATAAATCAATAAGTCTATAAGTCTCTGTTAAATCTCTATTTGAATGCTAATCTAAATAGGTGTGTTTTAAGTTCTTTTTTAAATTTCTGTAAATCTGTTATGTTCCTTATGGTGAGAGGAAGATTGTTCCATAGCTCTGGTCCAGCTTTATAAAACGCTCTATCACCACATGTTTTGCATTTAGTCTTAGGAACTGCTAGCAGAAGTTCATCATCACTCCTCAGATGGTAGCGACTTGGTGTTTTTTCTTAAATAGGATGTTCAAGATACGCTGGTGCAAGACCATGAAGAACTTTAAATACCAATAAGATGATATTTGACCGGTAGCCAGTGTAGATCTTTTAACACAGGAGTAATATGGCAGTATTTTGGTAATTGACGAACAACGCGCACAGCTGCGTTAAGGACCTTTTGTGAACGTTGTTGTTGATACTGTGGACTATCGTAAAGGAGAGCATTGCAGTAATCTAGATGGCAGCTAACAAGAGCATTGATACAGTGGAATATCGTAAAGGAGAGCACTGCAGTAATCTAGATGGCAGTATTTTGGTAATTGATGAACAACACGCGCAGCTGCGTTAAGGACCTTTTGTGAACGTTGTTGTTGATACTGTGGAATATCGTAAAGGAGAGCATTGCAGTAATCTAGATGGCAGCTAACAAGAGCATTGATACAGTGGAATATCGTAAAGGAGAGCATTGCAGTAATCTAGATGGCAGGTAACAAGAGCATAAACCAAGATCGTACAAGTGTCATCAGACAAGTATTTTCTCACTTGTCGAAGGTGATTTGATCTGCTGTGAAATGATTTGCGATAGTATGCAATATGTAATATATGCTTTCACATGACTCAAGGATAATTAATCTAGAGGATATTCTCTGGGATCAATTGATTCATCCAATGTGGCTGCTAGCAAATGACGTAACTAATTCCCAGACTGTAGCACGGTCATGCCATATAAGGACGTAAACAGTTTGTTTGTTTAGTCAATGAGATGTTCTTTGTCGACCTGCTAAAACAAATAGGTATCATTGTATCCGATGCATTTACTCGGTTGGTTCATAATGGTGCGTGAAAGTCTTGAGCAGATCAGTTTGATTGATACTCTATCAAGGAAAATAGAATATTGCAATTCAGAACCATCTTCTTATATCAACTAATTAATAACAGTTATGTTCTGAAACCGTTCTTTTAAACATTCGAGTATAAGCAATAATTGAGCCTGATTACAGAGTTGTTTATGCGTGTTTTGATGAAATCACTTGCCCCGAAGTCAGTTCCTAGTGACTTCAGAACCCTGTTTTGACTACCTTCTACACTGTGTTGCTTGTGGTAGGAAGCAATGATTGAAAGAGGAAACTGTGCTCAATCGGCTTCCTGCAGTGAGAACAGTTTTTTTATATCTAAACAAGTGTGCTTCCCTTACTTTTCCTTTTCAATTGTGCACAAAAAAGCTTTCTAGTTCAATTGGATTCGTTATAACAAAAGTAACATGTAAAGATACAAAATAATCAAAAGTTTAACAAGCAATTGGTCTTCACGCGTGTCTGCGAGGTTTTTGAGTGTTTTGTGTCCATAAGTATTGGGCCGGTTAAATAGTGTAGAAATTTAATAGATCTAACTTTATAGAGGAAGGCACCAGTGGAATTGTTTGGTACTATTGTGAACCGCCCTTCGACTGTACCAACCACAATCATCAATATAAGACTAGCAAGAACTGACCACGACGTGGTGATAACACAAATACATTGTTCTTGTTTGTTAACATATGTGATCAGTTTATACAAAGAGTCAAGGAAACATTTGGCTTTACAATAAGTTAATATGGCGGTTATATCAGTAAAAGTGTTGACCCGTTAAGACGAGCAATACAAGCACCATGAAGATCTTCACACTTTAGGTCACCTGCGATATGGCAGAATATAGAATATGACTCGCCATTGTTCACTTTTATTGCGGTCGTATTAATAAATAATACATAACCACGACAGACACACTTAAACTGAGAGGATTTAACGGTTTGGAACTGTAATATTTCAAAAAATCTTTAGTTTCTTAATTATGTAAAAAAACCTTAAATAATATTTCTACGTGAGCATCAATATTAGGTTGGTACTTCTTGTAGGAAGATCTGTTTATGTTACATTTGATTGTTATGTCTTGATGTTCTTGTTATTGTGAAGAACCGTTTTAGTAATAGATGCGTTTATTTGTTGTTTTACAGGATGAATAGGTTCAAAGTGTTGTTGATTCTTTTCTGTCTGGGTTCGGTGGAACTACGAGTTGTAAAGAAAAAAGGTAAAGCAATTTATAATTTGAAATGTCATTTGAAAAACGTATACATCACATTTGTTTCTATCGAACACCAAAAATAATACTGTTTCCTTTAGCGTATTTGCCAGTTATAAAAGCATGAAAGCTTTCTAATAAACAAAATGCAAAAAGAAAACACCCTCAGATAATGAGTACGACGACAAGGATTACATGACTGCATATAGAGAACATATATTACCTAGTATAAGAACCGAGCGGTAACAAGTGTCATAATATTAATCAATTATAATTTCTGAGATTTTTTGTGTATAACTTTAGTAATTGTATATTGTTTGTATATATCGATATAACTATTTGCAATATTTGACGTGTCGATCTAATGTGATACAGTAGTATTGTTATTGGGGATAAGAAATGCTGCAGCTACAGGTAAAAACGATAATTTGGAAAACCTTTTTGATATGTAGAACTACCCTTAACCATAAGTTAGAGTAACACTATGTCATTTTTGTAATTTTCGTGGAAAAACAAAAAATGGAATTAAGTGTAGGGTAAAAAGTAGAACTTACAGTCCGCGTAACAAATTACAATCAACAGAAAGAAATTCAAAAAGTGAATACTTTTAATTGAATTTTGTAACTATGTAATATGTCTAATTGTTTGAGTTAATTAAGAATTGCAAACAGGTTGATGTTCTAAAATACAATCAAATACTGACATTGAATGTCTATTGCTTGGTTTACAAATGGACAGTTCACATGGCAACAGGCAAGAATATCATCATTGTCAAACTAAGTCGAAGAATATGAAATATGGAAACATTTCAGTTGAAGATCTATTAGCATATGACCTTGAATTGCGTTACAGCCTTTTGCTGACTCAAACAGTAAAAATACAGGTCTTCCGTCGTTGATGTTGCTCATCCTAAAAGCTTTTACACAACTGGATATTAACTTTCTTAAAGTTTCTAGGTATTTAGTATATAAAGACTTTATTGCCGACACAAAACGAACATGGAAGATATTTATTTTCATAATAATAAGTTTGTTAATATATCAAATGGCAAACATAAGTTTGAAAATGTAGATTTTTACAATAATTAAAATTGAAAGTCTTGATATTTACATTTGTGAATTGAAAACATGAAAATATTTAAAATATATAGATTAAATACATTAACTGTCTGGTTTGTCGACGTCCCACATACTTATAGCTTTTGGAATAAAACTAGATCTAAATATTTCAGTGTTGCTTTTAATTAAGTCAAATTTACGCGGGTTGCGAAGACTGTACTTGTGAATTTTAGGCTCAGGAATGAGATCTTTTAGTTTGTTATCATTGTGAATAAATATGTTCTCTTAAAATTGGTCTTCTCTACGTTGGTTTAGTGTTTGTAAGTTGATAACCTCAAGTCCTTCTTTGTATGACATCTGTGATAGTACAATTCGTAATGCCCTTTTTTGAACTTGTTCGATCTGGTCTGTAAGAAATTGTGGTAGGGAAAAATGCCATACCTTTTCATACCTCAAGAGAACCATAGAATCGATGCCGGTGAATGATCATGTTAGTAAAAGAACAGTAGTTTCCAAACAGTGGACTACAAACTCGCTATCACGATTGTGATATGTTGTTAACCAAATGTTGACGTTGATTTCCAGGCAGGGCCCAAAGTAGATACTATATCGAGAGGATTTCCCTGGAACCCAAAGAAAAACCATCAAAGCCACATCGACAACATAAATCAGTTTACTCTTCAGTAGGAGAGGCGCTGCTTAATGGTGGAAAGGATATTAAGAATGATATCAAGTTAAATGATGACGAGAAGGGCGATAAAGGTAAGGGATTATTTAGTAGCTAGAAGCCAAAATTTCAAACATCGCGGACATTAGCAACATGCAACAGCTTACTCAAAACTAAGCACACAGTAAGATCGGACCTTAGATCTAACAGTCTTTTCCAGTACTACATACACACAGTTCATCACGACATATCAAACCAGCTCTGAATCTGACCATACACTGAAATGCAAGTTTACAAACAGCTCGGAAGCTACACATTTTTTGTACAACTGCACAAACAAATATTACTAACATGACGCCAAAACATGTACTTTTGATCTCATAGCGTGTAATTCCAAGATCGATCTTGGGTTTTTAATCGATGGATCTGCAAGTATTGAAATGTACGGGACAGGGACATTCAAATCGTTGCTTAACTTTATCAAGACTGTTATCAGTGCATTCAACATATCACGTGACTGGACCCGCATTGGCGCCGTTAGCTTTTCCAAAAACACAACATTGAACTTTGACTTTGACTCTTATACCGACAAGAAACAAATCGACGATGCCATTGATAAAATACAAAACTCAGGTCTAACGACTTATACGGGCAAAGGACTGGTTTTTGCATCTGACAAACTCTTCAATTCAGCACGACCAGGCGTTGCTAAGGTGCTGGTTGTCATGACAGACGGAAGATCACATGATGACGTCATTAAGCCTTCCCAGTTGCTTAAGAACGTAGGTGTCTCCATAGTAACAATGGGACTGGGAACGAACTTTGATCTCAACCAATTGAAAGCTATTGCTAGCAAACCAGAGACTGGTCATGTGATCACTGTTGACTTCCCACAACTAAGTGACGCTACAAAAACATTACAGGACTATATATGTAAAGGTAGATGTCCATATCAAAACATTAGTACAGGGAAATTGCTGTTCGATCGGCCATCTTGTTTAACCATATTTGGTAAATCTTATCTTATTTGGAAGTACGCTTGAACTCTTTTTTGCCGTTTTTCTTAGAGTTAAAGGCTTAAAATTAGGAGAAAACTGCCAGATATTGTAGAGAATCCCAAAACTCAAAATGTCCGTCACATTTGATCAACTTTACATAGGTTTCATTAAAAAAACGCACAGTGTTCCCGCGCAAACAGCATTCAATTGTTTGATATGTAATGTATAATAACATATGACTAAGAATCAGTATGCCCACATTTTCCAAATTATAATAATGCCTATAGTTGATGACCAATCACAGTAGTATCTTATGCTATTTTCAATACTTCTTTCTCTCATTTCAGCTGCTCATGATGAACCGCCAAAAAGCATTGGTGAGTATATTGTTACTCCATCTCGCTGAGAATCATTTATATATAAACAAAAAATATTAAATTATAATATCAAACTTTTGTTGTCGATTTTGGGCTTCCTGTGGTAAAATACACAGGGGTCCTGTTTTAGGTTTAATAGTCTCTTTTCGGCCAGAAATCAAAATGTCATACTTGTTGTGTATGCTTTCACTCAAAAAAATTAAAAAATTGAAGAATTTTGCAAAACAAAATCACTTTTTTTGCATTGTTGAATTACTCCAATGCCCATATATGGTAAGTACAATCCTTATAAGGGAAAAGCTTGATATGAGTCAAATTTGCATTTTTATATCAAAGAAACTGCCTTTTGAAGCTTGTATTTAATTTAATTCCTTGGTACATTTTGAATTCATTGACAAGAGATCGATCACAAAATCACATGCACAAACAAAACAAAGGTTAGTGTTCGTCAAACCTACTAGTTCATTGTACACAGTAGCTTCGCCAAAACAAGATACCGCTGACCGGAGACAAGCTGGGGCTCAGATCACTACGAGTACAGTCAGCAGCGGAGGAAGCATGAGTAGCAGCAGCGGTAGTAGTGGTGGAGCATCTATGTCTGCTGGAGGTGGTAGTGCAGGAGGAGCTAGTAAGTCTCTCGTCTATGTTGAGCTACAGAATAACATACTACAACGACTGACATTTGACTGGAGTATAAAACAGCTGCATTGACCCACTTTCTACGAGCCTGTCGACTGAACTATTTTACTGTATAGCTACTATCGACTACACCTTGCTTTGACAAATGCTGACTACATTGGAAGATACATTGATGGAAACAGAGACAACTGCAAGCTCAATCACTTAAAACAAATGATATAAAAATGATATAAAAATGACAAAATATTCCACATACCCACATGTTTACTTACAAAGATGTCGTATTGGAGATCGTTATTTACTGAACGGCAGTTCAAAACCTCAATAATCCCTCCAGTACTTTCAAAACATACACAACTTATCATTAATTCTTGTGACTTTTTTTCAGGTCAGTGTGAGCTAGCGTTCATGTTGGATATCTCATCCAGTATCGAGACAGAAGCCAACCTTCAGCTATGTATCACCTTCATTAAAGCTGTATTCATGCAGTTCTCGGCTGGCCTTGGTACATCTGTGCGATTTGGGTTCGTTACATTTAGTGCTTCAGCAACAGTTGTCTTTGATTTTGCAAAATACACATCGGCATCACAGGTCAGTTTTTGTTCCAATAGTTTTCTTTTATGGATTAAATAGATCCCTTGCTTGTGATGGCGGACAAAACAAATTACCTTTTTCCTCTCTTGGGATCTGGAATCTATTGTTTTGTCCTCCAGGTTGACCGGTATTCCAACGAACTGCATGGAGTCTATAAATGTTTGCAATGGATTGGTTTTCTTTGAAATGATACTTTAGCTATAGCGTATTACAATTATTACGTACTATAGGCACTTTCTTTGATTCTTTTTTTGTATATGTTTCGGTATATTATATTTTATAAGACCTCGTAACACATTAGCCTACACGCTTTGTTTTGCGGGTTTTTAAAGACACCGGCGTTTCTATAACTATTCTTCCATTAGTAATTAGGTTTTTTTTTCAAAAGATTGAAGGTGCATTCAGTGGCATCAAGATGGCTGGAGGAAGCTGTGCAGCAGGTGCAGCCCTCACCACGTGTAAATCTTCTCTGTTCGCCTCAGCACGACAAGGCGCTGCAATGGTACTAGTGGTACTTCTTGCCGGTAAATCTTCCGATGACGTCACAGCTGGTGCAACAGCATTGCGAGAAATGCAGGTTAAAACTATTGCAGTTGGTATGGGCAGCAAATATGAAGAAGCTCAGTTGACTGCCATTGCATTCCAGGCATCATATGTCTTGAAGGCTGCTTCTTTTAGTGCTTTGACGGGGATACAAGGAAGTTTGGTCTCGCTTATTAGTTCTGGTAAGAAAAACACTTTGCCAAAACAGAAAACTATCTTTTAACAGGAGGGGACTATTCGACCCAGACATTACTAAAGACATGTTAAACGTTTCCTTGAACCAAGAAACAAAAATAAGGTATTCCTCTTCCTTTCATAAACTTTATACTTATTCGAGCAATAATTTCACAACTATTATGGTCAAACGCAACACTGAGACTAAAACATTTTAAGAGGCTATGTCAGTAAAAATCAAACATACTCTAATATATCCTTGGCAACGGAGCTCTTGAGAGCTTTTTTCATACTTTGCCGGTTAGTACTCTATTATATGGCTATCAACGTGGTGTAGTTTGTTTGTGGAAGTTCGCTTTATTTTTCGAGAAATTTTGATTTTCGTCAACACTGGTCATTTTGCTTGTTTTCGGAAAAAATATTCACCAAATTTAATAGAGTACAAATCGGCAAAGTATGAAAAAAGCCCTTGTTGCAGCCATTCCATGTTTGATATTTTCCGACATACCCTCTTAAAGGTTAAATGAATGGACTGTCATGTCTCAACTAAAAACATGTATGATTTACTTAACCCCTAACATTCATAAAAGTGCAAAAAAATGTTAACTACCAGCACATTTTCTTATATCAATTTTTGTTTTTAATTAATCGCAGCTGGTGGGATCAGTGCCGGAGGGGGTGTCGGTGGGGCAGGCGGAGCCGGTGGTGCTGGAGTGGCAACTGGGACAGGAGGGGTATCGGGTAAGTACTACAAAAAATGAAACAGTGCTGAACAATGACAACAATGAAAACACCTATTCTAGAAAGATATTGTGTTTATCTTGTAATTCATTTGTCAAGTACTATAAGATTTCTTCATTTTTGTATATTTTATAGCTTAAAGTTGTTTCCCACACTGCATGACTCGTTCTCATTTGATCTGTTAGGAACCTGTGATCTGGCTATCATGCTTGACACCTCCACTAACATTGGAGGAGAAGCCAATTTCAAACTCTGCCTTGAATTCATCGTATCTGTCTACGAATACATTGGTGTTTCTGCATCCATACGGTTTGCGTTCATTAGATTTGGAAGTAAAGCAGAGATTGTGTTTGACTTCTCCAAATACAGTTCTATCAGTGAAATAAAGACAACAGTGATGGGGATCTCGATGATCGGTGGTTCGTGCAAAGCAGGCGTTGCTTTTTCAGCTGCTAGAGAGTTGTTTGGTGGAGCAAGAAAAGATGTGGCCAGGATTCTTCTT
This sequence comes from Diadumene lineata, assembly GCA_918843875.1. Taxonomy (NCBI): domain Eukaryota; kingdom Metazoa; phylum Cnidaria; class Anthozoa; order Actiniaria; family Diadumenidae; genus Diadumene; species Diadumene lineata. Next base: position 203,704 of record OU974082.1, read on the forward strand.
ATTCTGTTTGCTGGAAAGTCGGAAGATTCAGTCACATCAAATGCTGAAGGTTTGAAAGGATCAGGAGTGAAGGTTGTTGGCGTTGGCCTTGAGAAGTACGACAAGGAGCAATTGGGTGTGATGGTTACATCATCATCGTATATATTATCGGTCTCTACATACGCTAGCATGGCCAGCATGACCAGCCAGTGTGTGGGTCTTATTATTCAAGGTAATCAGACACTCGTTAGGCGATTTCCTTCATATATTAACAAATTTAATTGCTTTCTGTCTATTTCCTTTTAGCCAGCGGTGGTTCCCTGATTGCTGGTGGTGGAGGCGCTGCTGGAGGAGCTGCTGGTGGTGGTGCTGGAGGATCTGCTGGAGGCGCTGCAGTAGGAGGAGGTGGAGGAGGAGCTGCAGGAGGAGGAGTCGGAGGAGGAGGAGGTAGGAACAAATTCAGAACTGAGTGTATATTCACACAATAGCTATATTAGCACTGTTTTTACAACTGCTATTTGTTTGTTTGGTTTGATCAAGGCAGAGCACAATTGTCCTAATTCACTATGACGTCACATCAAAACTAAATGTTCAACAATCTATTGTTTAAACGCAAAAGATCATGGTCGTCGGACGAGGTCAAATCAGAAAAAATTGTGTTAAAACCCGTATAAATCCATTAAAAGAAGTAGAATATCTACCAAACACCCTGAATCTAATTTAAAACATGTGAACTTACGTTATATTTGAAAACCAGGCCAATCTGAATTAAACTGTTTCGTTAGGAGCAAATTTTATTTAGCGATTCTATCCCTCACGTAAACAGGAAGTGACGTCATAGTGAATTAGGTCAATTGCCCTGTTTACAGATATTTGTATTCAGTTCATATCATTGTGTTTGTACGTATTACAATGTACACTTTTGTTGTAGAAACAAGTCCACAAATAACATATCATTCTGCGATGGTTTTCAACTTGATAATACAACATTATTCATTGTAGTCTTATTACAAACCAAGCATTATTACAAACCAAACATTATTACAAACCAAGCATTATTACAAAGCAAGTATTATTACAAACCAAGCATTATTAAAAAGCAAGTATTATTAAAAAGCAAGCATTATTACAAACCAAGCATTATTAAAAAGCAAGTATTATTACAAACCAAGCATTATTAAAAAGCAAGCATTATTACAAACCAAGCATTATTAAAAAGCAAGTATTATTACAAACCAAGCATTATTAACAAGCAACGAAGCATTATTACAAACCAAGCATTATTAAAAAGCAAGTATTATTACAAACCAAGCATTATTAAAAAGCAAGTATTATTACAAACCAAGCATTATTACAAACCAAGCATTATAACAAAGCAAGTATTATTACAAACCAAGCATTATTACAAACCAAGCATTATTACAAACCAAGCATTATTACAAACCAAGCATTATTAAAAAGCAAGTATTATTACAAACCAAGTATTATTACAAACCAAGCATTATTACAAACCAAGCATTATTACAAACCAAGCATTATTACAAACCAAGCATTATTACAAACCAAGCATTATAACAAAGCAAGCATTATTAACAAGCAAGTATTATTACAAGCCAAGCATTATTACAAACCAAGCATGATTATATTTCAGGCTACGACGTTGCATTTTTACTTGATACATCAACTAGTCTCGAAGGAGAAGCAAACTTCAAATTGGCTATCTCGTTTGTCGTTTCTGTTTTCGAAGCCCTTGGTATTTCTGCACAAATGCGCGTTGCATTTATAATATTTGGCGCCTCGACTAAAGTAGTCTTTGGATTTACTCAATATACTTCATTTACTGAAGTGAAGGCCTCCGTCGAGGGGGTAACAATGATTGGAGGAGCTTGCGCTGCAGGTGCAGCTCTCACAACTAGTAACACTGAGGTCTTTGCAAGCGCGCGCACCCAAGTAGCACGAGTGTTAGTGGTAATGATGGCGGGAAAGTCGACCGATTCTATCGCAGCGCCATCTAGTGCTATCAAGGAAATGAAAATTAGTGTTCTCTGTGTTGGTATGGGTAGTCAGTTTGATAGGGAACAGTTAACCGTTATTGCATCCTCTGCGCAGTATATATTGATAGCTGCGACATACTCTGAGCTAGCAGGGCTATCAGGACAATGCGTATCGCTAATTACATCAGGTGAGTATTGATAGTATTGAGGTGATCAAGCATAGGCGAGAAAGGTAAAAATCAAGATAACCGGCTGATGTAAATTTACACAAAATTGCCTAATGTTCGAAATAAAATAAATAATTCTAGCTGTTTTCTAACCGACCAAGACACATAATGCACTTAATGCTTGGGTGGTTAATGCAGTTTTAAAATAGAAGCACGCATGAAATCTTTCTAGTTCATCACTAATTGTCTTTAAACTTAATGTTATCTTTAAAAAATATCTTGCTTCTTTTTTAGCTGTCAGTAATCTAGTAAATTGTAAGTTCTAGTGAATGCTAGCTGATATGCAGTCACCTTTCCTTGACCCTCTAATAAACCTATATATAGCCTATAGCTTATCAAACTATGTGGATTGTGCAAAGCGTTGCATTCAGCAGGTCTCGCCACAAAGTGTTTAACACAGCCTTTACATAGTAGTTGCATGAAATTAAAAAGACTGACCTTACTCGTATGTTTCTACAGTTGGAGGAGGGAACGCAGGAGGGGGAGCCATTGGAGTCGGTGGAGGAGGAAACGTTGGAGCCGGTGGAGGAGGAATCAATGGAGTCGGTGGAGGAGGAAACGTTGGAGCCGGTGGAGGAGGAAGCGTTGGAGTCGGTGGAGGAGGAAGCGTTGGAGTCGGTGGAGGAGTAGGTGCTGGAGGAGGAGGATCTGTTGGAGGAGGAATAGGTGTTGGAGGAGGAGGGAGCATAGGCGTGGGAGGAGGAGGAGGAGGAGGAGCCGCCATTGGCGTTGGAGGAGCTGCACTTGGAGGAGGGGGTGAGTCAATTCTATTACATACTATACAGATATGAAATATATTTATGCAATATTTCAAGACTATTCTCTAAAAATGTTTAATTAGACATGTTATTAAATATGACCAAAACACACCTCTCTCACATAAAAAAATAATGCTACATATTTACATTGTTCCTTGTCCTTCTTAGCAAATATTGGCTTTTAAGACGGCTCGCCGTTTTAAATCCTCATAAAGATCAGCTGCTCATATTTTATATATTACTTAAAAATTGTTGAGGATTGTTGCATAATTCTGCAATGCCATTTGTAAAGACTTCATGCACTTAACAAACATGCATTGAACATTACATTACATTATCGCATCCAACAACTTTGTATCTAAACCTCTAACTTTATATTTCAGAATAAGACTAACTTAAGCATCTTTAACTTCTTCCTTGCAAGCAATAACATTCAAGCTTAAGTTAAGCTAAAATAAAGATAACAGACTTAGACTAACTAATGTGTTGATTTAACTAACTTGGACAATTGAGCATACACGACAAATATACGAAAAAGGCTTTGTCGATCTACAAGGCGCACGGTTTGAAAGCCAACTACAATAGCCATGAAGCGTCGCTTCCTTTTTGTCCAGCAAGCTAAGTTTTATAAGGTATAAGGTTGGATTAATTAAGATGATAAATTGACATGTGTTTATTATTAGACAGCTCAAGAAAGAGGTATTTTACCAAAACATTTCAACGGTTTTTGGAAATGAAAAGTGCACATTTGATAACATACAGTATAGTTCCATTTCAACAACGTCAACAAACGTTAGTAGTTTAATTTCTAGGTCACAGTTAATCTTTCATGAGACAATTGCAGCGTCAACATACCATATTAGATTTAGATAAGAAAGGTCATTGATACCAACACCATGAAATAGAGAAACTGAGCTGTTTGTAATGGTCAACAATACCATGAAATAGAGAAGCGGAGCTGTTTGTAATGGTCAACAATACCATGAAATAGAGAAGCTGAGCTGTTTGTAATGATAAACAATACCATGAAATAGAGAAGCTGAGCTGTTTGTATTGGTCAACAATACCATGAAATAGAGAACTGAGCTGTTTGTAATGATAAACAATACCATGAAATAGAGAAGCTGAGCTGTTTGTATTGGTCAACAATACCATGAAATAGAGAAGCTGAGCTGTTTGTAATGATAAACAATATTCGTAACTTTCAAAGTTTGTGAAAGAGCTGCGCCCTATGTTTTCAAGTCCAAGGAGCAATTGGCCCGGGCATGTTGCGAGCAAGAGGTGCCAAAATGTTTCCTTTGTTTGTCTCTGGGCGTTGTTGTTAAGTTGAAAAACAATCTCTAGAATCATCAAGACTGGAAAATGACGGACTAGCTGTTTCTGAATGGGAATTATTGACATTGGGCACTGATTGAATGAAAAAGGTTTCATGCGACATACAGTAATACGTTTCTGGAAACTGTATATGCAGGTAAGACGAGTCTAAATATACCGACATACCAACAATTGCTTATGTTGGGTTAACGCACTCAATGTAAAAAACAGTGCCCCCCGGTGTGTTTCAACACTTAGTTGTATATATGCAATGGGTTCCTGGCGATGGCAGACATTAATACAGACGCTAAGTATAGAAAGAAGATCATTCAATTTGAACAGATTTAGTATACCTCTCAAGTTTGGAGTTTCAAACCCATCGTACTATATTTTAGTATTGAAACGTTATAGAAAAAGAATATCGGAAATCGGACAAATGTCAGCTAGTAATTTGCACAAGTACGCAGTTAAACATGGTTAAAATAAGATAAGGTAACCACTTAGATAAAACATTTAAAATAATTTATTTCCTACTAATCTTTAATCACTGCAATTGTTAAAAGTTAAATTGGTAAAACTGCCTGCAACTACTTCTATAGCCAACATTTCTTCTTCTTCAAAAAATACAAATCATTCAAATCAAACAGTAGTCTTGTATACTTTATCCTTTATCAGAACAAACAGTGCAAACAATTGCAAAAGAAAATGGTCAGAAAGAAATGATGGAAGAGCTCAAAGAAAAGGGTTTGTTAAATGAGCAAGGAGAGAATGTTGTTGATGAACAGAAAAAGATTGAAGGGAAAGCAACAGATCAAAACAAACACGAAGTACTCCAAGAGCTTGAAAATAAGGGATTACTCAACGTCGAAGGAAAAGAAAAACTAAAAGAGGAAAATCAGAAAATCTTGCTGGAAAAATTACAAAGCCAGGGTCTTCTCAGTAAAGAAGGACAAAAGATGCTGCTTGAGGAAGGGAAGAGTGGATTCATGATGAAAATAGGCCATCGTATGACTGGTCAAGCAGGTTTGACACTTGGAGGTCAGGTTGGTATTTCGGGTCAAACAAGTATGTCAGGTATAACAGGAATCGGGGGTCGACCAGCATCTGGTATAGGAATACAAACAGGTTTGTCTGGAACAGCAGGTTTAACGGGAACCATTGGTACAAGCGGTGCTAATGCCATATCAGAGATTCAGAAAACAGCAGAAGGTAAGGCACTCTTGCACAATCTTGAATCCCAGGGTTTGCTAACCTCTGTGGGCCAGCAGATCATTTCAAGCGGGACGCAAACGGGAAGCATTGGAATAAAAACTGGAGGACAACAAGTTATCACCGAACTATCCAAGACTTCCGCTGGACATAATTTACTGATGGTCCTTGAGAAGCAAGGTTTGCTGAGCTCACTAGGCCAAGCCACGCTGAGTAAAGTTGAGAATGAAACTACATCTGTTGGTGTCGATATTGAAAAAATTGGTAAATATGCTGTCTAAAACTGTGCACATTTTATGTCATCTAACCTTACAATAGTATATCAACACATTAGTTACACAGTCTCCGTTATCTTTAAAACAAGTTGACTTTGTATAACATTATCATTAGTTTTTCACAAACCCGGATTTTTATGTAGATTTTGTTTTGCTTTTAATAAGATACCTTGTATATATGTTTTAATTTGCATTTTACCTTTTTAAAGAAAAAATATACGCGACTGATAGAAACTACCGACTGACACAAAACGATTGACAAGTAATACGAGCAAACAGAACCACAGTCTTCATCAACATGCTGACAAGTCCCAAAATGATTCCAATAAAAATAAAAGTATAGCAAGGCTTTGAAAATGGTGATCCTCGATGTTCAGTGATACATTTCGCTGTAATGTATCCTTTCAGAGAGCAAAAACGGTACTCATCCTGCAAGAGTTCCTAAGGACATCCAATTGACCCTGGCGTCACCAGCAACACGCGTACCAATAATTTTATTATAAATGGACTCACATCAAAGTCAAAAGACAGTTGATTAACTCATTGCTATCCATTGAGACTTAAACACATCTGTGGACTTGGAATCAATTAAGTGCTGCAAACCTACAACCATTGAGAAATAATAAAATACGATTTGCCTTTTCTTCTTTTCTTCGAATTCTGTTAAGACCTCCACCTAATAACATTTAACGCAAAATGTAAAACAATGGCAATCCAAATCAACAAGCCAGAGAAATCTCTAAGTGCAACTTCGTCTGAGAAATTATTTCAAAGAAAATAGCCAGGGCTTCATAGCCATGATAACACATCAACAAATAACTTGTCAGCAACACAAATTAACTTTAAAGTTGATTTGTACGTGGGTATAATTATAAAAGATGATGGACCAGTGGTCCGAAAGCTCAGTTCAACCTATTAAACATACGTGGAAGAAACAATATTTTCTTTTACAAATTAACTTCTTGAAACTTAATAGCACAGGTGACCACAGGTCGTTTAAAGAATAGAATTCTTATCAAGAATAACGAGTTAATCAAAATTTCAACAAAATCATTTACTAGAAAATCATCACGATCAAGTTTGGAAAAGTCGATTAATTTATTTTGATCTTCAAAAACTTAAATATCTAATAAGACAGAGTCTGATGGAATGGTTAGTCCAGAAATAAAACATGGAAATGAAACACTTCATCTGAAGAACCTTCGTCGGTTTTGTATCTGTTCCTCCCGATAAAAACTCTAGTTGTCATGCGGTCAAGTCCAATTTCTCTAAAGAAAATACAAGCTGCAGAATATAAACGTGTAAAATTCTTTCAAGAAATTCGAGCTTTTCTTTTTCACGCGTGTCACACTTTCTAAAGATCAAACTTGTCACACAAAAACGTGGCAAGAAGCGTAGTGTATATAATCCTAAGAACTTACTTCAAATTCTACTAAATAAAGATGACTTTGCGTCCAATAAAGAAAAAAATACATAAACGAAATTTGCTGATTCGTAAACATACTCTCCTTTAGCATCCACGTCTATAAACGTTAAATTAAAGACATTTTTAAAGAGTGATTATGATAAAAGATGTTTAATGTCTGCATCTTTGCTTCGTTATCGCCAGACTTAACAGCCTCTAAGATCAAATTACTTTTCATATAAAAGACTCAGATATCATAAACCTTTTGCATCGAGATATGCTTTAAAAGATACAAAGCTTTATGTGGTATAATGTATATTTCTGGAAACGTCGAACGCTTTCCTTCTAAATCTGCTACAATTTATTTCCGTAACCTTCATATCCCAAAGATGAAACGGAAGCCGATACAACGCAGGCCAATAACGATAGTATGGAGACAGTATGGCACAATCCAAACAGTAGGAACCTCGCCTCCTCAGCCGAAATAAACTGGACAACCAACACCGGCATCAACAGAACAGCCATTACCTGTAGTTTGTCCAGAGGCAATTGAAGCGCCCCGGCTTCATCAGTCACCACCACAGCGGATGTCCTTACCAGTCCCAGCCCAGTCAGCAATGCCAATGAACATACTTGACCATGTGGTAAGATGTTTTCTCATGTTGCATGGTGTATGGTGCATGCTGGGGTTGCCAGGGTAAAAATGATGACAAGATGACATAACACATCTATCTGCATGGTGCATGCTGGGAATGCCAGGGTAAAAATGATGACAAGATGACATAACACATCTATCTGCATGGTGCATGCTGCGATTGCCAGGGTAAAAATGATGACAAGATGACATAACAGATCTATCTACATGGTGCATGCTCGGAATGCCAGGGTAAAGATGATGACAAGATGACATAACAGGTGCATGGTGCATGCTGGGAATGCCAGGGTAAAAATGATGACAAGATGACATAACAGATCTATCTACATGGTGCATGCTGGGAATGTCAGGGTAAAAATGATGACAAGGTGACATAACAGGTGCATGGTGCATGCTGGGAATGTCAGGGTAAAAATGATGACAAGATGACATAACAGATCTATCTACATGGTGCATGCTCGGAATGCCAGGGTAAAAATGATGACAAGATGACATAACAGGTGCATGGTGCATGACAAACGATAATATGCATGGCAAAGAAAGGGATCGTTGATGGTAACGGTGCGTGAGAATATCTACATAAAAATATGAAAAATGCATGACGTGTTGAAAATAATTACGATGCTCCACACGGTGAAGTAGCGAGTAACATTCATTAAATGCCAGTCCTTTCGATTTCCTGATTTGTATGTTAAGCGAATAATGCAGAAACATTTACAAACGTGAATAAAATCGTGCATCATTATTATTATACATAAACAGGTCTCTTAGAAATGATAATTTTTGGATTGCTTAAACTATCACTTAATCATAATATAGGGCATAACTGACACTATAACTATTAACATGTACTTACATACCTGTGTATTTTCTTAGCAAGCATATAAAAAGCTATATTAACGTATTTTGTATTTGGATATTGCTGGTAACACCACTTACAGATATCAAAACTTAACCCAGAGATAATAATGTGATCCACCTTCATATACCCTACCCTATTCTCAACATATACATCAGGCGCCATGGAGTTGTTGTTTTTTTCTAGGTGGAGGAATGGTAGGCGGCAGTGTTGGAATGCACGGTTGGTATCCCTACTATTTTTACTGTTTTAAGTTAATCATCGTCTTGGTTGGCAGACCACGATAAGAGCCACTGTAATTTCTATCTTATTTTTCGTTTAGTTTGCATGGACTTAGCGTTCCTCATTGATGGCTCGATGGCAGTAGGTGGAGAGGCAAACTTCAAACAAATCCTTAACTTTGTCTGGAGTGTTGTGCAGTCATTTTCCGTCAGTTCTTACATGACAAGAGTTGGTCTAGCAATATTCTCACTGGAATCATTTGCAATATTCAACTTCCATACCTACTACGACAAGAACAACATATTGGCAGCTTTGAATACCGTGCAGTACCCTGGGACCGATGGTCCAGGAACATATATAGGACGGGGCCTCCACGTAGCAGCAGAGTTCTTATTCCATCAAACTGGACGACCACGTGCTCCACATGCTCTCGTCATAGTAGCGGCGGGAAGGTCACTCGATGACGTCATAACCCCTGCCCAAGAGCTGAGGAACATGGGTATTGATATGTACTGCGTTGGCGTTGGTCAGCAGTATAGCAAGTTACAGGTTCACGCTATGGCCAGTTTTCCTCATTCAGAACACATCTTTGCTGCTGGGTATCCACAACTAGGAATGATCGCACAGAATGTTGTTACCAAGATACTGAAAGGTGAGACATTGTCTTGATGCTATGGTGGCATTGTGGCCACTCTAGAATTATAAATGTTATCTACAAATTGTTTTCTTAGGTGCTAAACAGTTGAAAATTATTCAGAACATCTTTCAGTCTCTAACCTTTTGATTGTTTTCTTTTTTAGGCATTTCTGTCCATTTTTGTCGTCCATGTTTTGAAGGTAAAATATCCAAGATTTCACTGTATTACCATCTGATCATTATCATTGATGGTGGATTCCATTCGTACTTTATCATACATATATTATTGATATTATCACCTCTTTCGTATGTTACAAGTCACCATTGTATTCTCTTCATCGATAGGCCTCTTTTCGTTTTTCATTTTATTCCAGGCGATTCAGATTACTGCGACTTCTGCCCAGAGGAATTCAACACAGATGCTTTCAGACGAGAACACGCAAGCTGGCTAACGTCGAGCAAGAACAAAACACCTATTGACAATCCTGACATAAACATAAACACAGATTCACTGTCTGTTCCTTTTCTCAACAAGGATGCTTTAGTTCAAAATGACCAGCCATCAAACGACAACCTTGACTTGTCCGAAAGCGAGGATGAGCTCAAAGACATTGATGACGAGGCAAAGACAAAACCGTCGACATTATTTGGCCATCCTCAAAGCGACTCTCTGAAATCGTTTAAGACACCACTGATCGAAGGAAATCATATCAAGGAACATAATATGCTGTCAAATTTAAACAACGATATCTTTCCAAAGAATTTTAACGATTGGAAATCGGATCATAATTATGGGTTTGGTCGAGGAAACACTGAGCGTTTAATGAACGACCCATGGAAGGATGAGGAGAAGAACTATGCTGAGTACAAGTATGACACAAGCCAGGTGTCTGTGAACACTGGAGGTATAGTGTAATGGCAATAAATGAAAGACCTGTTCATTACCTGTATGTGGACCTCATTGTTATCGCTATGATCATTTTGTTCATCATTAACAATATTATTCTGACTGGCAAACATTGTTTGTGATGTCTAACGTTATGGCAACTTAAGTCACAAACAATGTTTAATTTCGCAAGACGATTACAGTCACTCAGATTATTTTTTAGATTTTAAGTTATCTGCAAAATATCAACTACCAAAAGCTCACATTGTTCTTCTCTTCTGCTATGAATATCACCCCTCGAAAAATGCACTTCGTTTGGAGAGGTGAAGGAAATGACGGGAGACGAATACGATCGAGCCCCGGCCTACATTTGGATCACAACCTTATTTGCTATTTGGTCTGTTATCTAGAGTGTAAAGATTATTCTGATGAATGTGAGAAGTACGCTATGCAAGGCTACTGCACGGACTTTGCACCAACCACTGGTATTGGCACTATTAGTATGATGTGCAAAAGATCATGTGGAACATGCGACACAACAGAGTAAGTATACGTTTGGATTGTTTGACCCCACCCCTCCCCCGTTAATAAACGCAAAGCTAAGTCTGGTATATACTATACTAATTTCGATGGGATATTGGGAAAGAAATGTAGCTAACCATCCAGATAGACCTCAATCGGCATTTCTCTCCGTTGTACTAGAATTAACTTTACCTTCTCATCGTAATTTTTCTTTTACAATGAGGAAATCGCGTATCGACCAAATTGATTTTAATCAGATAGGGACCCTTGTCAAACAACAACATCAACAACAAGCCCATCCGATAATAAACACGCGTCTTGAAATTCAACAGTAATGTGGATGACTGGTTTGTGTTTTTACAGTACAGACGGACAATACGTGTATAAAATATCAGTGACTGAGCCTGACTACAATAATTACAAGAAACACCATATACAGCGACACAACAACAAAGACAGCAACGCTTACAGCAGTCAAGACGAGAGAAAAATACATTACTATGAAACACCACAACAACCAAGACAGCAACGCTTACAGTAGTAAAGACGAGAGAAAAATACATTACTATGAAACAACACAACAACCAAGACAGTAACGCTTACAGTAGTAAAGACGAGAGAAAAATACATTACTATGAAACAACATAGGAAAACTATAAGAAAAGATATATTATCGAGTTTATGAGGTTTATGGAAATAGGCAGTAAAACCTCAAAAGCATAAATGGTGACGACAGTTGCCTTGTCCAACTTGGCTACACTAACCAATATAGTGTCAACATATGACAATCCACTAGAGCTGTATTCAAACCACATAAACTTCAGACACTTGTAGAACTCATACATATACAAATACACTATGAACAATAACAGTCCTCCTCAAGAATGTATAATATATAGCACCATACACATCTAACACCATTACTTACAAACTACCCAAACAAATCTATACAAACTTTACAGACTAAGAAAAGCCTGAAAAAGCACTTTATTTTGGTGAATCTAGTCATTTAATATATGGGACATATTTCAGTACGGTATAGTGGTGTTCAGGTCTCCGTACAACCTCCCCCCCCCCCCCCCCCCCCCCCCTTCCCCAACAATCCTTTTACGACATCATTAATGCATTTGTTATTCAAACAGTGGTTTCAAGAGATCACATGCCTTACACAAAGTGCACGATAGTAAGAAGCATGCCGGGAAATCAAAACGAAAGCATGTGCACATGCGTAAAGACCCAACTGCTGACCATTAGTGATTATGTAGGTAGTTTGTAGTTATGATAAAAAAGTACCGTTGTACCGTTGTACCGAATGAATAGGTGTTGTGAAATTAAAAGATTAAAATTACATTGCTTGTTTCGGATGTTGGAATCTCATTGTATCAATGATTATTTGCCTGTCTCGTCATAGACGTTGTTTCTTTTGTTGTTATTGACTTTGTTCTTGCTCTCATTATTACCGTCGTTAGCTTTGCTGGTGGTGATTTTCCTGTAGTGGTTGTTTCTGGTGCTCTTCTTGCTGTTGACGTTATTGTTGACGTTTTTGTTGCTGTTGGTGGTGGTGGTGGTGGTCCAGCTGAATGTTGTGAGGTGCTGTTGTTGTTGTTGTTCCTGTTGGTCTTGTTGCTGCGTGTGTTGTTTTTGTCGACGCTGCTGTTGTTGTTGTTCCTATTGGTCTTGTTGCTGCATGTGTTGTTTGTATCGACCCTGCTGTTGTTGTTGTTGTTGTTGTTGTTGTTCCTGTTGATCTTGTTGCTGCGTGTGTTGGTTTTGTCGACGCTGCTGTTGTTGTTCTTTATGTTGTTGTTGTTGTTCCTGTTGGTCTTGTTGCTGCGTGTGTTGTTTTTGTCGACGATGCTGCTGTAGCCATTGTCGTTGTTGTTGTCTTCTTGCTGTGTTTTCTATTCTATCGTTCCCATGTTGCTTCAACAAGCAGCACAATACAGGTTCAGGGCCACTGCGCGGATCTAGCGCAGGAATTGTATTACATTGTTCTTCAGACTGTAAACAACTATAAGCTTTCTTACCAAATATGTTACTGTTTTGACATTCGCAGATAAAGAGGTCTCTTTTCATGATTGTTCCCTTGGCTGAAACAAAAATGAAAAAGAATATCAGTACTATGTACATTTTACGTCTAGTTTATGATAAGTTATGCTACAGTTTTAATCTTGTATCCTAGCTGATACCTTAACAGTTCAAGGTTAATTTTTTTATCTTTGATAAATAATAGTCAGTACTTTCTATAATGCGCATTTGATTGTATGAGAGTTTAAAACTTTCAATCATTATAATATTAAACATATCAGCATTTATGAAGTTGGTTGAATTGTGTAATTGTCCTCGTAATGATAGCGCCTTCGTACAACCAACGCGACCACGTTGAGGTGCGTCCTATGCAATTCAGGTTTAAGCTGCAAGTTAGAGCGATGAGCACCCACCAATTTATTTATTTATTCATAAGCTACATTGTATACTAGCCCTTCGTGATTGTAAAGATCTGTTTTTATAAAAGAGAGCGTGGTATATTATGCAGGGACCACCGCTGACCACCGCTAGGAAAGGCTAGAGACAATGATAACATATCAGGCTAAGATCGTGTAATACCATCACCAAAACATTAAAAGTATAGTTTTTCATTGAGTTTCTGTTTTTCTGTGTTCGAGTGATGGCTGTGCTCAAACCAGTAGGCTAAACATTCTAGTCGTACAGGTTCGTATCGACACTGTAACCAATCAGTGCTTAACAGCTTTAATTGCTTACAGGTCCCCGCAACTCAGTTCTGGTTTTCTTCTGTCAGTAATGTCAGTAATTAATATTGTTAATTAAGATTTCTAAACTCATCAGATAAGACAATCACATAGATGTTAAAGTTTTTTAAACTATTATGTCATCAATAAACTGAATTAGTGTATATCACAGAGGATGTATTAAAAAATAACATTGCATTACAGTGCTTGTCACGCTTTCATCATAATCTTGTTAATTATAATCGTTTATCATAATCGAACATTTATATTAGAAGCAGGTCGGCGTGATTAAATTGCAATGTAGCTTAGTCTTATAAACACAACTATCTATATAGTACAGTAACACGTGACATTTTAATTTATGAAATTCTGCATCACAATAAAATAAAAACATGCCAGTTGTACTTGAGAAGTAAACCAAGGAGAGTATCAAATGATATTCAAGGCACCCTATAAATGCATACATTCTCCCTTAGATTGTGTCGTTTGTTTGGCCAATTGTTCAGCACTAAATTCCTTTCTAAATGATGACTATTATCACGATAACCTACCTTTTGGTGGATGTGTTCTTACTCTGGTGGAAATATTACTAAATAACGTACAAAATATAGCCAAAAAGAACAACAAGCGATTCATATTGTCTCGGTTATTTCGGTGAAGGTCAAACTACGTCAGTCTATAATGTTCAAAAGACTAAACAGCCTGCCATCCACCTTGTTTCCTTACAACCTTGTGTTTGCTTTACCAATGTCCTTCGTTCGCTTTAACTCTCTTTAGCTTGAAGTTAGCAGCTATTTTATATGCCAAACTAGAGTTAAAAAAAGATAGGTGGTATTTTGGTGAACGTAAAGACGACCAGACTTGACCTGTGCTTTCACACTGAAATATAGTACCCTCACGAATAATGATATATGACACAGGAAGCCCGGGAGGGTATAGGGAGACTGGATCTCTGTGTTTTGTTAAAATATTCTTAAAGCAGCTCCTGATCTGTTAACCTTTAGTCAGTAACGAGTCAGGCTATTGTTTATCAACAAATGCCATGCTAACTCGATTGTGATTCCATTTTCATACTCTACAGGTATGTGATGTCTATAGGGTAGCCCTTTAGGACTTCTTGCAGTTTTTCGTTGTGTGTGTGTACCATTCCGATAAAAATGTGTGTATATATATAACAAGATTCACGAAAATGCCTTGTGAGGAACAATTTGGTTTGGTTAGCCTCAGATATAAATAACACTTCATTAAATATGGATATCATTTTATTATCTAGTACACCTGCCGTTAATTAGTCAGGAGGAACACGATAGTGATTTAAAACTATTCAAAATGTGTATACTTAATACTAAACGAAACCGAGCAAAAACTGACTTTAAATTCAAACGAGCACGATTACAACTAAAAGAATGTGTAAAACATGCACTAAAGTTGAAAAGTGTATTACAAGAAAAGAAAGTGTTTGACAAGGTACGCAACAACAGATAATCAATTAATAAAAAAAATTTTAAAAGATTAAAAAAGTTACCCCAACCCTCCCAGCTATAACTCTTAAATAATTAACACTAAAATGACGTACCCGGCGAACCACCTTAACAACAGCGTAGAGTAATTACTTAGAATGACTTGAGGAAACATACTTTGTTATTCGTGCAAATGGAAACAGATCAAAAATGTCCAAGTTTGGCAATTCCTTGGTGTATTTATTCGTGGCTATAACCTTGCTTCAAACATCTTCAGCCGTGATACATCATAAAGGGGCACGAAAATCCACTTTCAACAAAGAAGAAGGTGAGAACGTTTTTATTTGAAGAATTTCATAAATATAATAATCATGACTGAAATGTTTGATTTATATTATATGTTATTTTATCATTACACCTGAAATATGAAATGTCTAATAATGCTTGCAAACTTGTCCCCATACTGATATGAAATTGAAAATTTAGCCGGCTTGATTGTGTGTAGTTTTAACTAATAAAATGCTATCAATATATGTGAGTACAATGCCAGAAATACAGTGATCCTACTGACGTTTTGTTAATTCTTGGATCTGCTTTTTGGGGATAATTCAAAGCAACCTAGCGCTATAAGTACTAGTTATTTATCAAACTCAACTTTATTAGATTTGAAGCGCGGCAACTCACCTGGACAAATTTGAAAATGATAAACATAACAACATTATTGAAAATTTACTTTAAAAACGAGAAATGTTGTCTTTTTTGACGTACATATAAACTTGTTGAATATTTATAGTAAATATAAAACAGTTACAGCCGTAAAATTGATTTTACAATGAAATCTAAACTGGAGAACTATTGAAATCAATAAATGATGGTAGCAACAATTACTTTACAACAATGCATACAATGTTAGCGTTAACAGCATATAGAGAATTTGTCTGTGCATGTCGTAAGTTAATGGTAGAAGCCGCTATAATCACGCGAAAGAAAAATACCTTCTAAATCCCCTTTAATCCTAATTCACAAAAGCGATACTTCAGCTGACGAAAGTCTCTGTTCCAACCATACAGTGATTGAACGTTATTTCCGTACGGCTTATTATAGTTCTTGTTGGACATTAGCATAGCAATTTGTTTGTTTATAATCATGAAGTACTGCAAGATTCTGCAATGTGGCCGCTTTCACAACGAGACTAGATCATCTTTTACTGCCGATCAAAGATTTCGGCCAAAACTCTATTGAAAACCAAAAGTATAATACTAATCTACGATTATTAAAGAAAGCATACCAAGGAAAAACTTAGCGGTGCATAACATTTAAGCTCGACTTTTCTTCAAATTTATGAGAACAAATTGACCATAGAAATAAGACTGACAAATCTGCTCCGTGCTTGAGTTGTTAAAGTTTATATTTAGTGAAGATAGAAATATATCAACAAAAGCCTGACCAGAAATTTACAAAATTTGGTGGTTCATCTGTGTTTTCACAATTATTTGGATTAATCAAGATCATTCTAACCTAATTTCAAGTTCGGTATTCAATTCAGTCGAAATTGCTTGAGAGGAGAAAAACAAACATGGCGTCAACAAATATCGCAATATCACGTTTTGGCCAATCTTTCTTAAAAAAATGACAATGCTGTGATGTAGAATGTGGTTTGACGACTCGCATCAGTTATATCTAGCTTCGGCGCAGCCCCTCAAAAATACCACTTATCAAGAAGGAAAGTTGACCAAAACTTGCAAAATGCGCAAATAATCTGCTCATCCCCACAAAATTTTGTTCCACACAATTCTCATGATCTTTGATTCTTAATCTGTGGAAAAAGTTTTCTGCTATTTCTTTTATTATGGCAGCAGTCCTCACACGAATGCAGTAGGTTTGTGTTTTTCTTCTTCGTTTTGCTGACTTTTGCTCAAACATATTTTGAGATCAAAAACCTCCACATTTACTTGACTTAGTCACAGCACCTTACAAAGTGATAGACTTTAAGTATCCATTTATATTTTCCTAAATTGAAGATCACTGAGATTGCGATTGGAAATCAAAAGTTCCCCGGTCGTGAGAAAAAAAATGACATGCGCAGACAAATTCTCTATATGCTAGCGTTAACTACAAACAAATTTGATCAACACGAATTGACCAATGAAATGATGTGTTTTGTTTTGTATTCAATTCTTTCTTAGTAACGATATGATGGTTGTTAAAAACGTTGAACAACATTAGTAACATTAATACAGGAACTCAATTCTTCAAGCTTCGTTCGTACAAAACTGACAGATTACTACATCTTGAATATTTGAGAAATATCAAAACACCTTTGTACATGTTTGACATATGTTTCTATAAAAAAATGAGTTTCGATTATTTTTATAAGAATAAAGATACCGGCAAAAAGCACTCTTAGATGCACGACAGAAATTTCGTGAACGCGTAAATGCTTTGACGATTGATGCAGTCTAGCTAGCACCCAGACTCTTTTTAATATCATGTTGTTGTTTTTTTTTTTTAGGAAAGACTTTGAATGGTCACGTGATCTCCTCCACCCGTGTCTCTTCTGGTCCGAGCTGTATATTGGAATGCATGATTAACATAAAATGTCAATCATCCAATTTTAAACCTAATGTTGCTGCTGACCAGAATAACTGCGAGCTCAACAGTCAGACTCGGTTGTCGAGTCCTGGGAACTACGTAGCTGATGCTGGATCGATTCATTATTACGACCACACACTAGAGGTATTTAACATTATTACGACCACACACTAGAGGTATTAAACATTACGACCACACACTAGAGGTATTAAACATTATTACGACCACATACTAGAGGTATTAAACATTATTACGACCACACACTAGAGGTATTAAACATTATTACGACCACACACTAGAGGTATTAAACATTAATACGACCACACACTAGAGGTATTAAACATTATTACGACCACACACTAGAGGTATTAAACATTATAACGACCACACACTAGAGGTATTAAACATTATTACGACCACACACTATGATCTAAAGTCTTGCTTTTTTTTCAACACTAACATACTAACAATCATGTCCCGGATGTTTTAAAAGTAAACTGCATTTTAAAAGCCTGGTTTCCATATAATTGCTATGATTGCTAGGATCGCCGTAAAAATTTATTTAAGTCGCTGGGATCGCTCAAATTTTTTTAGACCTAAAGGCGATCGAGTTAAGCGCATTTAAAAACATTGAAATAATTTTCAATTTGTCAGCGAACATGCATATGGAAATCAGGCTAAAAGACAACACATTAAGCTGTCTGAATCGTGTCTTAGAATACCAAGACATGTAAAGATCTCCCTGCCAATGGTGTACAAGAGAATGGTATCTTTAATGTGACTGCCACTGATGGTAAAGTGTTCCCTGTGTTTTGTGATTTCACGTCGGAGCCAGGCTCAGTTTGGACACTAATAAGTTCATTTGCGTATAAAGACAGGCACATGGAACAGTTCTGTTCTAAAGGTAAGCTAGCCTCATCTCATCTGTTCATTCAAGTTGTTCAATTCTATCTTATTGTCTGGTATTTTATTATTAACAAACCATTTGCCAGAACATCACATTTTCTTCCACTCAGAATAGCACGGGAAAAAAAACACATTCGAGCTCCCAAGGTGGGAACTGAACCCATGCGCACATTCTGGGTAGCATTCTTTTGTCCGAGCTCATTTTCAGTGAGGGACACACGTCGGATAACTTATTTCACACTATCATTACACTCACTGATTGCCTCCTCATTCATACCGCATATACATATACTATTCATTTATTCTTTCATTTATGGAACCATTTATCAATATAAATCCATCCTTCTGTCTATTCATCTATCCACCCTTCTTGCATTCATTCATTCATCCATCAGTTCATCCATTTATCGGTTCATTCACTCATTCATTCAACCATCAGATGATTTAATTATTCTTACATTCAATCATTCGATTGTTCATTTCATGTCCAGGCTACATTGTTGATGCCCCTATCAATAATGACGCTCCTCCAAATTGGTCGGCATACCGACTGTCACTGGCCCAAATGCAGAGTTTATCAGGGAGTTCTACTCACATACGAATCACAACGCAGTTTCGTACCAAGGGAGTAGACTACCGTGACTATCTCAGGTCCCAGATAGCAGTGTTCAATATTTTGACATTTAACGCCGTCAGGACATGCCTTGCTGTAGACCTCATTAACATTAGAGGATACAGTGCTCAAAATTCAAATGCTCCATTTTGGCAATCTGCAAGTAAGTATATTGATTTAAAAAAGTGCAATTACCTGGACAAAACTTCAAAAACTCAATCAAACTTACGAATAAGTATTGAATAATTTTCAGAGAAAATTGATGCCAACATAGTCTCGTAACGAGTTCTGTAGCTACTGATTCAGTTTTCACAATCTTACACTTACATTTGAAAAATAGCTAGAATCAAGTCCAAACATTTGCAATAATTTAGAGCAAAAAGACTGATATTGGCCACATTTTGAGTGTTTTTAACCATTTTTTCACCTCAGGGCTAGTTTTCGAATGTAGTAATTTATGATGCGATCGGTGTGTAGTAATGAAAGAAATGTTAAGAGAAAAATATCCTACCAAGGGCATATTATATTTTTCTCTTAATATTTCTTTCATTACTACACACCGAACGCATTCATAAATTACTACCTTACTGTGTTCATTCTATGCGAACATATTTACGGTTTTCAACTTATCTAAAGAGAAAAATATCGCTTTGGGATGCTCACGGTTGCCGTACACTTCACAATTCAGCTACGTTTCCATCGTGGTTTTCCTTGTGGTGTAGTGGTTAACACGTCAGACTAGAATACCGAAAACGTGCATTCATATCCTGGCAAGGGCATATGATATTTTTCTCTTAACGTTTCTTTAGTTTACGAAAAAAAACTTTTTTAACACTTCTTAATTTGTAATCTTACGTAACGTCTGTACTCTAAATAGCTTACACAAAGCTCTCGATCAATCATAGCTGGCATAGTGTTCTAACTATACGGATATTATAACACCTGTTGTGGTTATAAGATTTATTATTTTCTTTTTACCAGATCAGAATTTCCATACAGATTCCCCGACTACTGTGTGCGCTTTTAATGCCGGAAATGGAGCAGTCTATAGTGAAAACAACTTTGGTACATACTGTCACAAAAACTCGGGCAATCCTCATTTCCGCGGATGTGAAAACGATGAAAGTACCACTGAATATTGGTTTGGATCCCAAATCAGCAATTAGATTGGAAGACCCGGGCGAACGAGACCCGGCGAGACTCCTTTGTAAGAGCATTAGGTTTGTCCATAGATCGGGGAACTTTCAAAACACACCTTGATTGTTAATTGTTAAGTTAGTGGACGGGCACAATTTTACCCATAATACTTCAGTGTCGGCACCCTACGAGACAATATACGACTACCATAGTAGTCTTCCTGAGCACCAGGAACTGATTGTATGATTAGTTTAACCATAAATAAACTGTTAGAATAGGTCTGAAGCGGCCGGTCTTTTCACCGAAAGCCTTTGCACTTTATTTTTGTTCTGTAATTATGACCATTCTGGTATAGAGACGAGGGTAAAACGTCTTCACGCTTCAAGTCTTTTTGTCTAGAATTTATTGTTAAAACTTATTCCATAAACTAGCTATGTGGTTTTTCTTTCAATAACTAAGGAGCCCCATATGGGCAGTCTCTTGTTAACGTTCATCCAAGATGTCGCAGTTCCCATATCGTCATTTTATTTGCGCACTATAAGTACTAAAATCATTATTGTTATTATGACTGATAACCCCTGCAATAAAACCCTTGCATTTCAGCGTTGCATGTGGGAATGCTTGCTACAGTAACGTTTAGTACTACTTGAACTAACACTAGTCACCTTGCAGCACACAACAATGTTTTTCTTGAAAAAGCAGCAGCATTTTTATCAAATCAATTAATTATGATATAACTTTCCTACAAAGAAGTAGTAATGTATTTTTTGGCAAATCATTAATCAAACTCAATTTGCAAAACATAAATCGCATGGACCAATTACCAAAAAATTGGTTATATACACTTGAGTGCATTACAATTTCAATCAATATTTATTCATTACACTTTCAATCAATATTTATTCATTACACTTTCAATCAATATTTATTCATTACACTTTTAATCAATGGTTATTCATTACACTTTCAATCAATATTTATTCATTACACCTTCAATCAATATTTATTCATTACACTTTCAATCAATATTTATTCATTACACTTTTAATCAATGGTTATTCATTACACTTTCAATCAATATTTATTCATTACACTTTCAATCAATAGTTATTCATTACACTTTCAATCAATATTTATTCATTACACTTTCAATCAATATTTATTCATTACACTTTCAATCAATATTTATTCATTACACTTTCAATCAATATTTATTCATTACACTTTCCCTGATCAATATTTATTCATTACACTTTCAATCAATATTTATTCATTACACCTTCAATCAATATTTATTCATTACACTTTCCATCAATATTTATTCATTACACTTCAAGTTAAGCATCATTGATTAGTCAATTTGAGCAAAATTAATGTGTATCCATTTAATTGACTTTTTTTAATAATATATAATAGTCAATCCACACTAAGGTACACTACGGTATAATCTGGTTTGATGTCTTAAATATAATGAACTAGTCGTTTCCAAATGATGTTTGTGTGGTTTAATAGAGAAAGTCAGAAAGGTTTCCGAAATCGCATGAGTTTTTGGCTTTATAGTCTAAGAAGTATATCTTTCGAAGTTCATCTTTCTCCTACTCTATTAAACACACTCTGACACTTTTTAATCGCTTTTCCGAATAAAAACAACACATTTACGAGGTTCCTAATGAGGATACCGAAATCTCAACCAGTGAACTACAAATTTTTCGGGGTTAAATCTCAGTTAACTTCTAATATTTTGAAGAAGCTAAGAGTGGGATATTGTTGATATTATAAGTCTTATATTATGAGTCCTGATGTCTGATGAGGCTCATAATATTCATTATTATAGCTAATTCAAATCTGTCATTATCACCCAATAAAGTCAATAAACGCTTGGTTTGGTTTTAAAAATCTTTGGTTGTGTGCAATCAATATTTACTAGTTATATAGTCTAAGGTGACTGGATTTGCCACAAAATGTGTATGTAGCCCACCATGCTTTGTGCGCCTCTCCAGCTATAGTTTACAAAGCACTGAGCGTTATAAAATCTACAAAACATCTTCAAAAATCAATAAATAAGGGACTATAACGAATTCAATCAAAGAGATTTTATTTCTTTAGCGGGCATTTGCGATGACCTTTTTAAAAAATGGTCACTCTAAGCATATGATTGACCACAGACCGCAAAGCACCCCGGATGAAATGGCTCGTTTAATCAATTAATACATTGCGCAAAATTCCCTAGACTATAACACTTGACCTTCTTACGCTCATCGCGCAAATTAAAGACGTTTGACTAAAATTGTAAAATTTTGGGCATTGTGTCTGCGTTAGCCTGGAGTCTGCGCATGCGTTTTTGTAAAATATTTAAAACATCACTAGAAAATATGTTGCAAAGGTGTGGGTATTCTCATTCTAGCTCTGGGTACGAGAATGCAGATTGTTAATTGCGTTGCCAGTGTCTGTAATGCGTTGCCTTAAATAGAACTTAACACCTTGCGAGACATGCAGACCCTTTTTTTGTAAATAAATTAAAGTGTTTATGCATACGTACTTTCCAAAAGATCATTACGTTTAGATAATGTGACGATGATGTAAGTATCACAATAGTTGTTTGCAGGGATTTGGCCTCCTAGTTACTATTGTTGGGCTTATTAATAGCGCTTTTATATGTCAATTAACTCCTAATCGTTCTCATCAAACTAAAGGAACGCAGCGATTGGATGGATGATTATAAATAATTTAGTGTTGACTTTTGAAGGAACACAAAAGCAAATCACCCAGGTGCGTTCTCCATCAAGACCAACGAACCAAGGTAAGATAGTAATCTTCTGCGTTTTTGTACTGATTATGTACGATTATTACTGAGTGACATTCTAGCTGATGTACAAAGTTCTTTCTCACATATTCAATCATACAGGTGCACCTGTATGATTAAAGACAAAAAGTGTTTAAAAATAAGCTTTGATAAGAAGTTTAAAATACAAAATGTGCACAAATTACAATTTTCTTTAGATAATGGAATATATTTGTCATGGACAGAATCCACAAAAACCTGTTCATAATGGAGATGGCGACACGAAAGGTTATGATGACGTTATTGTTTGTAATCGTCCTGTTTCCATGGCTACCAGTCACTGCCTATGAACAGCTCTGCGGCTTACTCTTCACCAACAAACACCAAAAGCTAATCGATCACGTGATCGATACTGTGAATACGTCGTCAAATATAAAGTGCGCTGACCGTTGTTTGCAGGATAGGCGATGTTACAGTTCAAACTATTATCAAAGTAATGGAACATGTCAACTGAATGACGGCGACTATTTGACGAGTCCAGTCAGCCTTCGTCTTTTTCCTGGTGAAGAAGTAGAGTATATGAATAATCCTGAGAGGACTGCTGGCCGATGTTATCGCGGGCTTTGTCGTCAATGGCCGTGGCAGTGCATTCCGGAGGAGAATGGGGAAGCTTTTAAGTGCGTTCCATGTGAAGGTAAATCGTCATCGTGATGGTTTTTTTTTTCTTCAAAACTCTCTTTTCTGTTCTATAATTAATTGTTGTAACAAAAGTATTTTTAATATCTTTTTTAGCTGCAAATGGAACTGAATTTCTGTGGTGGGCGACTCAAAATCTTAACAGAAAAGTAACATGGGACAAACCATTCGATAATGACGTAGCTGCTTTCACGATGAGTATGTGGATCAAGATGAAATACGACCTGACTAAGCAAGACGCCCAGTACACACCAATCAGCTATGCTACATTTAACCAGAAGCATGAACTGACTTTGATCTTTTCCATGAATGATACTTTATTTATCGTTGGTGGACAACCATGGTATGATCAACATTATCTCCACAATCGGAGTATTAAATAAATAAATAAATGTTTGCAACACATCCCTTGACAGGGTTTTTCAGTGTTGGTATAAAAATATATTATTGTTAAGAATCCCAACTGGCTAGGAGACAAACCAGCTGGCTATATACAAAGCACGACCGAGAAATTACATATTGATCAAATCGAAACCCAGACAAATACAATTTCTGTGTCCAGAGCGGGAATCAAACCTAGAACCACGGATTGCGAGATTAAAGCTCTAATGACTCGGCCATGCTGCCTCCTTTTGAATCATGATTTAAATATATTAAGTAAGAGAGACCCATGCACCATCTCATGAGGACTCACTGAGCCAGGGTGGGTTATATTGTTTGTTTTCTTTAATACATCATTCACACGCTGACCCACTGACCTCCGGACGAAAAACGAGATTTTATAGCCGGGACGAAGCAGTGGATTTGACAGCTCGAGCACTGTTTTAAACCACGTGGAGGCGGGAAACGTAACGCTGTAATGTAATAAGGTGAAACAGGTGAAACAAGATTTAGAGATGCCTTTAAGAGCAATTTGTTGTCGAGATGTCTCGATAGGGACAGGGGGAAGCTGTTACTTTAAGACTGATATAAATGCTCTTCCCCGGGCTCAGCCTGGTACGAGATTCCAATTGACTTGTGCATTTTTTTCATGTAGTAATATCCCAACATCAGTTTCTCACAAACGTTGGCATCACGTGGTGATCACGTGGGCAAGTCGTCATGGTGATTGGCAGTTCTTCATTGATGGCGTCAAGGTTGCTAATGGTAAAGCTAAGAGAAATCATGTGATCAAATCTGGCCGGCTAGTCCTGGGTCAAACTCAAGATGGGACTGGAAAAAAAATGGCTGTTAAGAAAGGTTTCCAGGGCAAGCTGGGTAATCTAAACATGTGGGATAAGGTAGAAGTTCTTTTTTTTTACTTTGTCACAGTATGTAATTTCTTTTAGTAATCTAAGAAATGTCTATGTTTGTCGCAGGTCCTGTCATATCAGGCCATTGAAGACCTTGTCAAAGCTGGGTGCGGGGTAACAAAGATGACTGGAAATATCATCGACTGGTCTACGGTCAAGAAACAAACCAGAGAGCACGTTCACTTGTACTGCGAATATCCTGAATGTACAAAAATCAAACCATGAATACTATGCCTCCCTTTCTCTTAAAGTGTCAGGCCGGATACCCAGATAACAACTGTTCGCTTAGGCTTTCATAGAGCTGCATTTGAACACTGATTTTTAAACGGTACATCGACTGAAAGCATCCAAGTTGCTCATTATCAATAATTAATTGGTGTTTTTTTTTAGTTTTTGGGCTTCCTGTGTTTAATAAAGTATGGTTCATCATTTACATGCAAATCTAGTTATGTTTCATTTTTACTGTCAGTCTCCAGCCTTTTTTTAACATTGATGATTATTTATTTCTTGCTGTTATTACTCGTGCCCAGGCCTCTGGCACGAGTATTAGTCTGCTGCGAGTTTCTTGTTTTTTTCCTTTTTTTTCGCTGTTAGAAGTTTAGGCAAGTTCAGACAAGTTCCATCAGGTCTGATTAATTTAACTAACAAAGAAAGAAATTTCTATGGACGGACCACGGGCTCGAACCTGCGACCTTTGGATTGTCAGGCTGCGCCTTACCCGACTTGCCATCGCGCCAAACATGATGTTCGTGAGATCCATTAAGCTATATATAAGTAGTACGAGTTCAAGTCTCCGAACGGCCAATCTCTTTTTTGGTTCTTTTTTTTTATATTCTTTTTTCTTATTCTTAAGTAATCTTTCTTTTGCAATTTTATATTCAGTTATTTTTTAATAAACAATTTTTTAAATAATTAAAACGAATGCTTCCATGTCGCATCAAAACAGCTAAAAAAATAATAAAACGAATGCTTCCATGTCGCATCAAAACAGCTAAATAAAACTTAATTTAAGGAAAAGCAATTCGTGGAATTGTTAAGAAGAATTATTAGAAGTGAACAAGATCAAAAAGTAGCAAGAAATTCATTGCGAAAGTGAGAATTTTCGAACTTGTAGACGTATACATATCGAAGTTCGCTTACTCGAGTTGAAGAACGATTGTTTAGCGATGTGTATTAACAAAAGCGAAAAAAGACAAATATTTCAAAAGGATCTTTTGGTATCTTACCCAAAGGAGACTATTTGGTCACTTTTCAAGTCTAAAAGGATCTCTTTTTTGGCTGAACTTTGCGAAATTGAGAGAAACATAACAAAGGGCAAACAACGAATAATCTTCACTCGCTATGGTCCACGCTTCAACTGATTGGAAAATCTGCCGAATTTTGAAAGAAAAAGCGAAAATTTGCAGTATTTTTTCGTGAAAAATTGAAGTAAAGTGCAATTTATTGAAATCTTGTTTATTGAGCTTTTATGCTGATGTAGTTTTTGTGTAATTCTTGTTGATTTTGGAGTATTTTTTGCCGTTAAAGAAGAGGTGGTATGGATGATAGTTTCCTGCCTTCTAGTTGCTGCGAGCGAAGCGAGTAGATTGCTTGGGCTGCCTGTGATATTATAAGAGCTTAAAGGCAAGTTCGAGATGTCGCAAAGAAACCGTATTGCATATTTTGTGTCGTTTTGTTTCTTGTTTTTTGTTTTGTTTTGTTTTCGGTTTTTAAGAACTTCCGTTCTTGGGCACGAGTAAACCCTGAATTCAGGGTCTAGTTCATTATATTGTTGTCGTCGTGCTGTGTTTTCTTTTCTTCTCTTTCACTTCTTCTGTAATTTTTCCTTACTTTCTTGCTTGCCTTATGACCTTCTTTCTTTTTCTCTCTAAAGCCATCGCGCCCCATCTCTCAACAAGTGTGATAGTGACGTTATGCAAGAGCTTTCGTGACCAACAGCAACCTTGTCCCCAGGGCCCCTCTTTTCGCTTCTCTTCTCTGGACTAACAGGTGTCACGGTTACCGGCTAACGTGACAGACATAAAACATTTCATCACGCAACACACACGCTCACTTGAAGCCGAGTCGTTTCTTGTCAAAAATACCACATGATATAAAGGGCAGATGATATCCACAAATGTCAAGATAACAGCTGTAATGAATTGCCCATAACATGAGGAAAAGTGAAGATGTGAATGAGATAAAGGGTGGTCCATTTCACGGGACAGAAATCGAAAAACTTGCGCCGATACTGAACGAAGAGCAAGATAAAGCGGAGTTGATAATACCCGATGGTGGTTGGGGGTGGTTGATTTGCTGTGGAAGTTTCGTCGTGAACTTCATCGTTTTCGGCATACATAACTCTTTTGGTGTAGTCTATGCTAATCTACTGGATGAGTTCAACATAGGAGAAGCAGAAACAGGTTTGTGTTTTTTTGTAGACAAATATCGTTACATTGGTATGTCCGATCATAATTATTTGCCAAAATAAGCTTCAATAACCACCGCAAAGAAATTGAAAGATTTTTCTCCATTCAACCATAAAAAAATCTTAGCTGTACAATTAATTATTACTTCAAAAGAAAACTGTGTATTTTTCTGGTATTAAAGTATAAAATGTTGATTGTGGGCAGAATCAATAAAGTTCAAATTAGAACTTGTAACAGGTGGGAATTAGTGAGTACAGTCGACTCTATTTGAGAAATTGCTCGCTCGAAAGCTCAAATTTTATTACATTTTTTTTAGGTGAATACAAAAGTTTGAATCGATACACGTGTCGGCTGTTTCACTAAATGGAGAGATTGCGCTAGAACATGTTTCAATGTCAAATGTTGTCTCTATATCCAATTTACATGTACACTGAGAAAGATAAATTGATTCTTTGCGCAGAAAAATAGTTTTGCTATCAATGAAAGAATCTGGCGCTTTTCTTTGAAGGAATCATGGCACGTAATCCTGTTTGAAATGTTTGTTTGATACATGAATAAACATTGTCACGCGCGTCGCTAAACAACCTTCGACCCTCCGATAAGTATTTCAGCAAAACTATTTTATGAAAATATAGTTTTACCTTTCCCTTAAAGTTTTAATATCTGTTTTTAAAATTGTCGATGATACTTAATTTCATTTTTGTTGTTGTTATTTTTGCTCAGTCCGTACCCTAGTAGTGTTTTTGTGGTAACATATCGCCATTAATAATGGATTACAAATATTAAACGTCTCAATCTTCATAGAAATATTAGGACAATTTTTTATTATTTTTTTGTGAAAGATTTATTTACTTTATTCATTTCTTTATTTGTTTTTTCGTAGCGTCGATATGCCGATTTTGTTATCGTTTTCCATAGTTCAAAGTCCAAGTGAATGCAAGTCGTGCATGACGTATTTATAATAAGAATAATTAGCAATTGTCTTTTCAAACAAACATCCAGTACAAAGTACAGAGTTTTCTAGCACTGTTTCAATGTTAATATCTTTTTTTTCTTCCCTTATTTTTTTTCCTTTCTTTCTTTTTCACCTTTTCGTTTCTTTTCGTTTCTTTTCTTTTTGTTTCTTTTCTTTCTTTTTTTTTCTTTCTGTCCTTTTAAATTCTTTCTTTGGTTTTCTTTTCATTTTCTTTTCTTTTTATGTTTTTTTCTTTTTTTGTTTTTTTTTTTCCTTTTTTATTTTTTCTTTTCTTTTCTTTTCTTTTTTTTTTTTTCTTTTTTTTTTTTTTTTTTCTTGGTCCCGTTTTCTTCTCCCCTGTTTATAAGCACGAAACACAAACTCAATTTAAAAAGGACATGGGATTGTTTCTGATTATTGCATGGCGAAATTAAGACTGCTTATTTTCTCTTTTCAGCATGGATAGGGGCCCTAGCCATGGGTCTGAACTTTCTGTGTGGACCTCTAACAAGTCTATTATGTGATCGGTACAGCATTCGATCGGTATCATTCGTTGGAGCTTGTCTATCTATTCTTGGCCTCTTTCTTACATCATTTGTACAAGAACCGGCTAAAATGTACGTTACCTATGGAGTACTCTTCGGGATTGGCTCCAGCTTTTCTTTCGTGTCTTCAGTTGTCATCTTAGGAGATTATTTCCATAAAAGACTCGCCTTTGCTAATGGAATTGCAAGTGCAGGGGGAGGGGTGGGGTCGCTTGTAACTGGTCCTGTGATGAACTACCTACTGACGACCACAGGCTGGAAGAACTCTATGAGAATATTGAGCGCGTTTGCAGCGCTGCTTTTGGTGGCAGCCATTCTGTATCGACCTAATAGAAGGATCGATAAGACTTGTAGAGAGAAACCTAGACTGTTTAACCCTTTGATATGGAGAAACAAAGCCTATGTGTGTTTTGTATTGACGGTGGCAATGTTTCAGTTTGGTTATTTAATACCATTTATTCATCTGGTGAGTTTGCTTCCTCGTGCTGCTAGCTTTCTGGAATGCTTTACTTATAAGTTTGCTTCCTCGTGTTGCTAGCTATCTGGAATGCTTTACTTATAAGTTTGCTTCCTCGTGCTGCTAGCTATCTGGAATGCTTTACTTATAAGTTTGCTTCCTCGTGCTGCTATCTATCTGGAATGCTTTACTTATAAGTTTGCTTCCTTGTGCTGCTAGCTATCTGTAATGATTTACTTATAAGTGTTATTTTTTTTAATTCAATAAACATATAAATTCTGTGTGTTTTCTCCAAGAGCCTAAGGCATTAATAATTACTATCTTATCCCTCCCTAGGTACGCTACGCAGAGGATCTTGGGATTCCATTATCCAAAGGCGCCTGGTTGATAGGGTTTCTATCTATAACATCAATAGTCGGTCGTGTTTTGTTCGGCAAAGTCTGTGATTTGAAAAGAGTTGATCGCTTGTACGTCTATCAGTTATCTCTTTTTGTTATTGGTATCAGTACTTTGTTGTGTCCGCTGGCAACTTCGTACGGCGGGCTCATTGGTTATTCGTTAACGTTTGGTTTATTTGATGGATGCTTTGTTGGTCAAGTTGCTGTGATTACCGCCGACATCGTTGGACACGAGAATTTTTCACAAGGGGTGGGCAATCTATTTGGTTGTCTGGCTGTACCAATGAGCTTCGGACCTCCTGTCGCAGGTTGGTAGACTATTGACACTAGATTGGTATCATTTCTCATCAATACTATAATCTAACGTCATCGTCATCATTTTACCATTCATTTTACGCTAAAAAACGCATATATACCAGTTATCATGCATTCGTTCACGTCTAGCAATAACCTAGCGAGCTGTACTGTATATTATCTGCTGATTGGTTGAACATGTCCATGACTAGCAGTGCATGTATTGTAGAACGGATTAATATAGTCCAACCATGTCATATCATATGAAACTATTGTCATCATCACAATGATTACCATCATCATTATCATCATCTTTTGCATCATCATCTTGTGCATCCTCATTAATGTCATCGGCATACGCTCAACCAATCTGACACCCACATGAAAGAGAGGGGAAGTGGATGTATACCCTGATCGTTAACTTTCTTTTCCAGGTTGGCTGTATAAAAGTTCTGGTTCGTACGACGTGGCTTTCTTTGTGTCCGGCAGTGTCACAATAATCTCGACAATTCTAATATTTTACGTCTCATTCCTTAAGAAAAACATGGGACCAATTACAGAAATAGATGTGCTATCAACACATCAACCACTATCTGACCAGGACGCATGCTCAGATAAAGAAAACCGCACTATATTGCCTTACAGAAATAGCTCAGGTTATTCGTCGCACTCACAAAGTGATGATGGTCAACTGCTGGGCGAACATAACGGTGGCTCAGAGCTTTATTTAAAAGAGAATAGGTTGAGGACGATGTTTCTTAAGCTTGAAAAAGAAACAGTTTTGTGACAAGAAAATTTTGTATTAGTTTAGAGACTTTCTAGAGACATCTTCCCAATTATTTTATTTATTTTTATTTTTTGCATTTTGTAATATATAGACAAAGCAGTTTTATGCATGCATGTCACATTGAAATATTTGTATATAGATTGAGAAATTGTATATTGTTGTAGCTAGTATTCATCTATGGTGGTTTGTGTTTAGAATCAGTACTGACCTTGGTGGCGAATCGGATAGAAATCAGTGTCAATATTTAGTCAGAAAACTTTCGGGCAAACCGGTTTGGCACTTGTAAGGACTCATTCCGGCTACAAATGATGTTACAACCGGTTTTTGGAATTTCTTGGGGGCATATTTCAGAGTAAATATCTCAGTAATTTATTACTCAAAACAAATCAAATCTCCTTAAGCCACGCCTGTAGCTAGCTTCTTCTTCTGCTGCTTCCTCAGCGTCTTCTTCTATTGATGGTATTGTGGATTTTTACATTTTTTCAGCACTGTACATTGATTGTAATTTTAGAATAACCACGACAAATTTTTTTATATATTGGAATATTTGAATTTTTTAAATAAATGACAGGTGTTATGTGTTTGTTTGTTTGTTTTTTTTTTTTTCAAAATATGCATAGCTTGTTTAAAACCGTATGTATATATGTGAACATATAAACTAACGCATTCAATTCCAATTCGCTCTTGATTTATTAATGGTTAGTGATTGGTTAGTTGGGTTCAAATGTAAGTTTGTTTGTTTGTTAAACGATGTTTGTTTTGTTAAATGATGTTTATTTGTTTTTACACTTCTCGATACACCATGTAAACATCCTTACACGTAGAGCCATGGTTGTCAGCTTCGTCATAATCGATTAGATCTTCTCCAAACCAGATCCTAAACTCTTCGTTCTTAGAGACCATTAACCTTGGCTTAAACTCTGGTAAAGTAATGGACTGAGCATCATGGGACTGTCCTGGTAAGTCGTACCGTAGAGAGCTCTGCACAGCCATTGGATAGTTTAGTGGGGGAGCAAGACGTTTATTCTTGGAGTTGGTTATATGTAGTTCGATGTGTTTGTCGTAGAGATCTCCCCACTTTCCCCGCCATTTCAAAGCCCCACCCCACGATATTCCACCCGAGATGTGCACCATTTGATATGCTTTAACTGCTCCGTGGACAGTAGATTTGAAGACTCCAAAAGAATCGTTCTTCGCACCTATGCACACTGGTTGGATGTTGACTTTGATTTTGTGAAGGATTTCTGTGAAGACAATATTCATAGTTAAGGTAGTTTGGGACCCTTGCTACTGCGCATCCTGCTCGCGCATGTGAAATCAAATAAAATTTCTCGTGCGATTAAAAATAAATTTTTGTTAGAGCCAAAATATGGTCATTCTTGAACTTTTTGTTAAAAAATAATATCATCGCATTGCATACGGGCCTCAAAAGCAACTAGTGTCCATTCCCGCGCGTCCAAAACATTGAAATCATCTTATTTTCCGCGCGTTTTTTGCTTATAGCTGCATGCATCAAGTCTTACACTTTTATGTACATCTCCGGTATGTACTATGATTTATATACTAAAATCTCAACTCGCATTCTGCAATTGGTATGTCCGTGACAATGTTTGGTTATTCCATTATTGGCAAGTGTTTCAGCTTGATTATAAACTTACCGTTTTCACATCGCGATCCATTAAACCCTTTGAGACATACACATCTATATCCATGGCGACCAACATCGTTATGACAGATTGAGTTCTGAGGACAATTGTCATTTTTACATTTATCCTGAGAACAGACCAAAGATACCGTCAAGAGAAACCTCAAAGAACCAAGAAAATCTTCCTAGACATTCATGCAGTTAACGATCAAGATAAGAACAGAGTAGATGTTTGCTATCTCTCCCCAGGACTTTTCATGAAAACAATATATAAACTAGTGAGATGTGCGTGTGGACTAGCAGAAGAGCTGCGGGACTTACCTCTGATCCTGTATATGTGAATCCATTGTCCTTCTTCAAGTCTAATGGATACTGATGTATATTAGCATTGTTTAACTGACATAGCATCATCCCATTGGTCGATGGTGGACCGATGTTATATGACATACAATCATTGTTCAAGTAACATTGTACTTTACAAAGGTCTTCAACATCGACTGATATATTCACGATCACGTGATAGAACAGAGCTTGGTCCTGTTTTACTTCTGGAAGAAAGATCGCAGTTCTGCAGTCTGCATCTGGAAAAGAAGTGTGTTAGGGATAACGCGGTTGTTTTCGATTGATAATCAATGATATGATTGATGATTGTGGTCATGAAAGTGGGCAAAGTGACTTTTTCAAAGTAAAAAAGTTACAATTGGCTTTCCTGCACTGAACATACTCGTTAACTAGTAAGTTATTTCAGAAACTGTGCCCAAAACACGTACAACGTTAGTCCTAAAACTAGAAATGAAATCCCATGTTTTATTCCACTATGACACCTAATATAGCTATTAAAATAGACTTTCTGCTTTGCAGTTTAGGTGGTTTTTGTTCGAATCAACAGGACCAGCTTGGGCCTTACTTGGTAAGACAGAACCTGTGATGGGAAGCTTTACAAAAAATTTAATTAAATTAAATAAAAACGTAATTTAAAAATGATTGATGAGTTTGCTTTGTGTATATGCGAATGCATACGGTCATTATGGACAACTCGTGAAGGCTCGATTCTTTCTCTTTGAGCTTGTTTTTTTTTTGTTTGCTTGTACGTTTGTTGTTGTTTTTTATTCTTTTTTTTTATTTTTTTTATTCCACTATGACACCTAATATAACTATTAAAATACACTTTCTGCTTTGCAGTTTAGATGGTTTTTGTTCGAATCAACAGGACCAGCTTGGGCCTTACTTGGTAAGACAGAACCTGTGATGGGAAGCTTTACAAAAAATTTAATTAAATTAAATAAAAACGTAATTTAAAAATGATTGATGAGTTTGCTTTGTGTATATGCGAATGCATACGGTCATTATGGACAACTCGTGAAGGCTCGATTCTTTCTCTTTGAGCTTGTTTTTTTGTTTGTTTGTTTGTTGTTGTTTTTTTCTTCTTTTTTTTAAAGGACAACTGTTAAAAGTTTTATTACTACGGGCTCAAGCTTTGAAACCGATTCTCTGTTTTTTCTCTTCATATTTTTCACGTTAGAATGACTTTAAAAATGATTTACTGTAAGAAAACAAATTTCTATTTCGAATTGCACTAGCCAATCAAAACATACTTTTACTAATAACAACTCGTAACAACTCGACGTAAAAACAGACGCAAGTGAAACGTAGATTTTGCTATGTTCACTAATGAAATTTAGCTTTTTACGTATCCATCGACCGTTCACGCAAAATCGCATACTTGCCGGAGCGATACCTTTTTTAATTTCTGTCTGAGACGAAATTACAGAATAAACTAAGAATGCTGTTAAAGATATACAAATCACATTTAAAACCTCGTTGAGGTTTTATATGAAATCTTTGATTGAATTTTAACTCGATATATGATCTCATTTGAAACAAATTTACTGAAAGAACTTACATGATAGAGTGAACTGCGACGTCTTTAAAAAGAATGAAAGCACCAACAAAAACACCATCTTTTAATGTCTCAGTTTAGTTGTCTCGAAAGACGAGAGAGAGGATTTCTCAAATTTGTCCACGTTTGACCACGGAATCACACTACCATAAAAGTAAACCACATCCCGAGAAATAAATGAAAAGAAAATGTCACTGTCATGATGAACCATTATCAATAATTAAAACGAGTGAAGCATTCATTGAAATCAAATTCAACACTTTCAAAAGGATTAATTAAGAACACATGCTAACAAAGTGGTTTGGGGCTTGTCAGGTTGACTCAAAAGTAATAAGAATTAAATGTATTATAAAACTCGGCTATATAAATAAAACGCGAAAAAAAAACTAATTGACTATAGGACTATGCCCAAGTACCAACCACTTTTATACAAGTATAATATTGTTGCATATATCTTCTTGTGTTTCCAAATACAAAAGAATGCATACATAAGATTAGAGAAGAAGTTTTGAATCAACGAAATTCCCCTGTGACCGAGTGATAAGCCTCTCACCGCTATCATGGTCAGAGCTCTGGCGCTGCTATACTGTGAGTTGAGTTTCTTGTAAGAGTTGCTTCTCTCCTGCTGTCCCCAGAAGGGTTTTTCTGTGTTGTTTTCCCTTACTGCTAAAATCAACTGTGTGCAAAGATGTGTGTAAAAAGTAAAGGTAGGGAAAGAGTATGGAAGTCTTTTTAATACGAAGAAACCATGAGACTATTTAAAAACCTTTTTTTTGCTCTATCGTTTTCAAACGTACGGCAAATATCCGAACTTCAATTGCCTTTGGAAGATCAACTTTTTAAAGAAAATTACTACGCCCACGTGGAAATAAACTGGTCAATTCTAAACTCGCTCTCTTTGTGTAACTTTGTCATAATTAGATAGTAAATAGAAACGGTCATGTTCAAAAAGTGGCTATCGACCTTCCCACCATCTCTTACATAGTAGTCCTGCCGGTGGCTATAGTAATATACATGGCTGTGAGTAATGGAATAGTTTACTGCAGTTTATACAGAAAAAAAGTGAACATAAAGTAATACAGTTTTCTTTCGTTTTAGTAGAGTGCTTGCACTAAAAGTGTGCAGCATAAATACCACTAAATAGTCTATTTTATGCTAATTCTATTGTTTTCTTTTGTTACGAAATTGTAATAGTGACAACTGTGGCACACTTTTAGTGCGTGCACTCTAGTAGTCGAAAATATACATCCTAAATATATATATATATATATATATATGCAGCCCGAAGCTGCCTGCATTATACCAACGAATGTTGTGTGACGAAGTGATTATCTAGTATAATTATTGTTCTTATCGTTTCGTTATATTCACTGCTAGGGAACTCGCTGCATTATTAAAAATAATGCTTTTAGCTAGAAGCATTATTTTTGATAATGCAGTTTGTTGAAGCATAGTTAATAGAGGGAGATGGTTATGAAACCTATTGTTTTAACTCTTTGTACAGGTTTTTCAAGTGTGACAGTGCACAATCTTTTGTTTTAGCATTGTTTTAGCCTTGCTGGCTATGGCTGATTGAACAGTCTGAAATCTTTCTTTTGGTTTCTAGTCTTAGATAGTTAAAGATTTCCGATAGATATTTGGACATTCCTAACTATAATCATGTAGATAATGCTTAAGATCAGTTATTTTGCAATTTCGGATGGAAATTAGTCAAAAATTGTGCACCGTCAGGACCCGTTCAAGATCAAAAGGGAAACAAAGACATATAACAATAGGTTTCATAACCATCTCCCTCTATTAACTATGGTTGAAGTGTGACCTATGCATTCGTTGGGATAATACTGAGTAAAAACAATGGGTTGTGATGAGAACAGTGATTATTATTCTAATAGACCTTTCCCGCATTCGCTTGACTGGCCACAAAACAATAGATTCACACCGAGGCTGGAGTGTATTAATCCAAACATTCTGTTTTTTGTTTTCTTTCTTTGATTTATTGAGTTTGATATAAAAATGTATAAAAATTATTCAAAATTTCCCTCTCCACTTTCATACAAAATTTTGATCAAATATCGATTTTTTTCTTCTTTTTTTTGTTTTTTTGTTTGTTTTTTGTTTGTTGTTGCTCCCGTGCGCCAAAGCTCCATTACAACCCAAATTAAAACTAATCAATCACGATTTACCTTGATGACGTTCATGAATACACTATAATGTCACAATGTCACTATAAGCAGGCGCGTTTCGAGAAAGTTCGAAAGCAGCTCGTTGAAGTGAGGAATTTTGATCCACGATTCAAGCGTACGAGCGTTTGACTTTGCAGCAGGTATACAAGTAGCAATAAATCAAAAAATAAACGAGTATATACAATTGACCGTTGCTTATCACGTCTGGTGTTCGCATGCTTTTGTCATTCATGAGTCAACCAGACAATGGCCAATATAACAATCTATTGTGCTGTGGTTGGCTCATTTGTTCACTGTAAGGTTCGGTTGTGATGTTTTTACTAGTAAAAAGTAAATAACGCGTGTGTAGAGAATAAAGTTTGTGTAGAGAATTGAACCAGCAGACAAAATGTCCTCCTGGTTAATCTCAGATACATGATGTCTAGACCAATTACTAGTATGAACTTCATCCACGTTTGAAATGAAACAGTTGAACGATGATTGGTATGTTAATAAAATACTATGTTCTGCACATCTATAATAACTATCCAACAGCCAGACCATTTGAGAATAAGCTTTTTCTCTAGGTGCACAATTTTGTGAAGTTTTCTTTTGGATTTTATATTGTATACTACCCCCATTAACAAACTATGAAACCAACATATTATATCCCACATTAACATAAATAAGTTTTTTCCTACAAAATCATCCATCATGAGGAATATTCAACGAGCTTACTTTGTTAATTGACACTACCACTACAATACACCGCATAGGAATATGGTGGACAATCACGGGAACAAGGCTAGTACATGTAGGTTGACCCTGGGGATTTGTTGTTTAAAAATGGTACAGAACTAATGGTATACACTCTAACCAAAGTTAAACTACAATATAATGATGAACACAAAACACTTTTCATATGCAACAACTGACTAGCCTTGTTTTCATGATCTTGCCGCAGTACAAAACCCACATGGTCCCACATATTCCAATTCGATGTAAATAGGTATTCCTCAGCTATTCTGAGCATTTTGTATGTCTTCAAATTTCTTAGTGTATTTTCTAGTTAGTTGTAAATAATAATCTGAGCCGTAAGGTAAATAGTCTTTGTATATAACTCCTGAAACCTGTTTAGGTACTGCTTTCTCAATTTGTGTTCCTTCATGCCATTCATTAAATGAAGTGATAGAGATAATCTCTGGTTTAACATGTAATGCACTCTTCCAGCTTTTTGTATAGTATTCACCACCATTTCTCAGACGGGTATTTTCAGAGTTCCAAGGACGTATGTTGGTGTCAATATATCCTGGCCCTACACTAGGGATGAATATTGAATTTGTCTGCTTTGCAAATGATGCCAGTTTAGGCCATATTTTCCATGAAGAACCATAGCTAAAACCATTAGTGGCAAAGTAGGTGTATAAGCCATCAAATCCTCCAATTGTGATGGCATCCTTGTGCCGAGGTTCTACGACTAGTGCAATGAATAAACAATCATATTTCGTCTTGCGGATACTGTGACCGCCATCAGGTTGTAGCAACTTGCTCCATTCTCTAGCTGGAGTACGATAGGAATCATATATATACAGTAACGGCAGGAGCCTACCATCTGGATGCTTGTGTTTATAAAAACCCTTGTGATTTCCATACTTGTCAATAATGTATTTCACATCTTCTTCTAAGGTCTCATCATTACGTCCTTCATATGGTTCAACATGAACTGTAACACGTAGATCATACATAAGGGCAACATCTAACAATGTCAACACAAGCGAATCAGAAGGTTCCCCCTGTTCATCAGCCTTGCCAGGGGGGTACCATGATACAGCTAACACCCCAACACCAGCATAACAAAGTTGTTTCATATGATTATGAATGACTTTAATATCACGTGAGCTATATGGCCCAAGTTCTGGGTAAAAGTTGGATCCAACATCTTCTGGTGGGACATGTGTACCCTTACGGAATCGTTGTGCAATTTCAGGTCTCCAGTGTGGCAGGAATGGATGATTCCAATGCAAATATTTCCCATCTACTTTAGGATTGCCATACCAACCATAATAAAATATATGGACGTTATAGTTGGGTGGTGCTCCTAATTCTTTATTAAAATCACCATCACTTCTACCAAGTAGTACGTTGTTCTGGATTGGATTTGAATGAACACCACTATTTCTTTCTTTGAAATGAGCTTTTCTTTTAAAATGAGATGCAATTTTGCCATTCAAACGAGCTTTGTTCTCACTCCCACGCAAATGCATAGTCGTTATGCCTCCATGGAACGAAACTTTACTATTTCTTCTATCCGAACGAATTCGCTTTTTGTCTTCCTCGAAATAAACTCTACTTTGACCTCTAATGAAATGAGTTTTGCCTTTCCTTAGATCGAGACGAGCTTCATGATTGCTTCCATCCAAAGAACCTTTATTTCCGACTCCACCAAAAGTCAATTTTTCCTTCATCACTTGTTTATTGTCTAAACTCCATTCATCATTCAATATCCTCATTTTATAGTCTCTGAGTTTATCTAATCCTATAGTTTCATTACTGTTGGTTTTGTTTCTGAGTTCATCCATGATAGATTGTGGATCGAGCCATTTCACCCAATCCATATCATCACGAGTGATTTCCAATTTACGTTGTCGTTCCTCGTCCACATTTTCTGTTGATGCTATTTTACGCATCGCAAGTAGACATCCAAAGATGAATGCAACACCTACAACTACATAAACTCGTCTTCTTCGTTTCGGAGAACGAAAGACTGTAAAATATAACACTTTGAGCATACTTTTTTTTGTAGAGTTTGCTTCACGCTCTGTTTGTTACCAATGCGTG
Organism: Diadumene lineata; assembly: GCA_918843875.1. NCBI lineage: Eukaryota > Metazoa > Cnidaria > Anthozoa > Actiniaria > Diadumenidae > Diadumene > Diadumene lineata. Next base: position 243,262 of record OU974082.1, read on the forward strand.
GTTTCGACTATTTCCTTTGAACGCACTTGAGAAAACAGCAAGGATTACCGCGACTGCAGACGACTTGATAAATACCAACAACGTTTTATTAGAAGATGGTATTTCGGTCAAAATACCTCAGTATAATTCACAAATCAATGAATGAATGCCTTTCAAAACGCGTGTGTTTACATCACATCCACCGCCCGCCATTTTTTATTTCGGCGCCTTCGATCACTACAGCGGACTATACTAAAGCGCATGCTCATATTAAATCAAAATATAAAATGGCGACCAATGTTATGGTTTATCCACAATTTTCCATAATTTAACTTGGTTTTCATACAGATTTCGAATGATTTTTTCCTCAATGGTGATTGTGTGGGTAGATTTTGACTACTTGCTCTGATTTAAAGCATTAGACCGTCGATTAAGTCACAGCAATGGACCTAAAACCTATCGTGACATGTAAGGGAAAAATTGAATTAATGCACTTTTCCAGGTTCACTATTCAAGTTGTTTTCGCTTATTTTTGTGCTATTCTTTGTGTTTATGTTCTGCAGGTTTTGGCGAGAGCAATGTTTACAAACAGTTAAATCCAGAACTAGAGAGGAGGTTACCTGATACTGCTACGGAGTGGAGAAGGTTGGTTTATAGTTATTTATAAAACAAAATTATTTATAATTCCTTCCAAGCTGAACGTTATTTCTGAATTTGTGATTCCATCGATCCTGGCCCATAAAAAGTCATTTTTCTGGTTTTAGTCATCAAATCCATTTTCTTTTGTAAATGAATTTTTTGCCAAATTAAATAAGAAACTGATTACACCATGATACTACCTATATGAGATAGAACAACTCTTCGAACTAACTAGTCCTCACTAGTCACACAGATTAAATCTACAGCAGCAAAAAGCTTGGTTCATGGCTCTGTCAGTTGTATAAACTGCTATCAATTTGTGCAGGACCATATAATAGCATTGAGTTTTCTCTAGGTCTTATGGGAGAGCTCCAAAGACTGTTAAACTGAAGGCAAAGTTTGTCAACTTGCAAGAAAGCATGTTGATTGGGAACATAGAGAATGCCTCTACATTACACAAACAGCCATTCTTCCATATTTACTGGACTGACTGCCAGGTATTGGCTTGACTGTGATGGTGGCAGTGGTAATGATGGCAATGAGGATGATGGTGATAATGATAATGGCAATAATGATGATGGTGATAATGATAATGGCAATAATGATGATGGTGATAATGATGGCAATAATGATGATGGTGATAATGATAATGGCAATAATGATGATGGTGATAATGATAATGGCAATAATGATGATGGTGATAATGATAATGGCAATAATGATGATGGTGATTATAGTAATATTGTGATGATGATAACATAAGAATTATACAAAGTTGTTAGTGAATTATTTTTGGATCATTATTCATTGTCAATTTTCAACCTATAATATACATGTAATTTATTGCTGAAGGATGTTGATGAGTACAAGAATAAGATCAAGGACAGTATCAATGAATGGCAGCGTAAACTACGAGATAGGGGTATAGTTGACTACCTCATCATTCAAGTGATTGCTGCAGAGTCAATCAAAGGCAACAAGTCTAAGATTCAGTTCAGAGGATCTGTATTTGATAAGGTCAAGAGTGACTTTGGAGGAAAAAACAACGACAGGTTAGTTTTAATATTAAATGAAGTCCAATCAATTATCTTTAATTTTAAAGTTCAAGGGTTTTGGCTACTCTTTGGCAATATTCATTTATTTGTCAATATCATGTACTTTAAACTAGCTGATTCATTTGAGCATTCATTTCTTCTGTCTGTCTGTTTGCTTGTCTGTCTGTCTGTCTGTCTACTTGTTTGTTTGTTCATTTATTCATTTGTTCATTCGTTTGTTTGTCTGTCTGTCTGTCTGTCTGTTTGTTTTTTTGTTTGTCAGACCAAATTTGAGTTACAGCATGAATAGAAAGATCATGGGTTGAAACATTCCAGGAATGTTTTTTTTATCCAATATGAATTACTCCATGGGTAGAGCTCATCGATATGCTGTATGTGTGATTGGCCAATGAACAATTACATCATTCCTGAAATATTTCTATCTGCCTATAGTTACAGATTGTCACTGTAACATATTCTTTATTCATTCCTCCATTTATTCATTAGATATTTTATCCAATGGTTTACCTTATTCAATCCATACAGTATGATTCATTTGTCCAGACCATATAAAAGTGTGGTGTTTCTTTCATTGTTTTGTACAGAGTTGCTCAGCTATGGGAGCCAATGAAGGAGAGTCAGCTCACCAAATCTGTAGAGTCATGGCAGAGCTTGGTTAATAAACTAAGACAACTACTACTGATATCATTCAACCGCCACCTAGGAAAGTTTGAAGATAAAGTCAGAACATTGAGAGAGAAGAGAACTGAACCCAACTGGAGTTTTACAACATACTTCTTACTTCATGTAAGTAACTGATAGAGGATACAACATACTTCTTACTTCATGTAAGTAACTGATAGAGGATACAACATACTTCTTACTTCATGTAAGTAACTGATAGAGGATACAACATACTTCTTACTTCATGTAAGTAACTGATAGAGGATACAACATACTTGTTACTTCATGTAAGTAACTGATAGAGGATACAACCTAGCACTAACAGGGGCAAACGTCTCTCTCTCTCTCTCTGTCTCTCTGTCTCTCTGTCTGTACATGTTAATGTTTCATTATATTCATTTGCTAATTAATATACAAATCAACAAATGAATGAAGAAATAGAGTACATTCTGATGGATCTACATTTGATGGTTGATTTGTATTCATTGAATTGATCTGTTCATTCTTTCATTTATTATGTGCTGTCTTTCATTCATTTTATCTTTCAATATGCATTCCTTCTATTCTTCATCTTCCTCCCTCCAATGCATTCGACTTTCTTTCTGCCCTCACCCTCCCTTCGCCTCTTCTTCAACCTCCCTCCATCACTCCCTCCCCCTCCCTCCATCAAACCATCCCCACCCTCCATCCCTCTCCCTCAAACCATTCCTCTCCCCCCTCCATTCCTCCTCCATCAAACCATCCCTCCCTCCCCCTCCATTTCTCCCTCCCTTCCTCTTTCATTCCCTTTGCAATTCAATCTCAATCCATTTGATTGTTCTGACATCTGTTCATTTTTTTATTCATCCGTTCATTCATCCATTCATTTATTCATCAATTTATTTATTAATCAATTCATGTATTCATCAATTCAATTATCATCCATTCATGTATTCTTCCATTCATTCATTCATCCAAATCCAGTTATTGATTAAGGTTGGCCATACAGCAATAAATTGTTAATTGTAGATGTGATTGCTTATTCAGGAGGAGCTAGCATTTGTGTTTGAAATGATGTGTCTCTATGAAGAAGCTCTCATCCAATATGATGAGATTGATGCTTTGCTGACCCAACTTATTATCAACTCACAATATGGAGGTATGTCCATATTACATCTTATATCAGACTGCAGTAAATAGTCATTGTTTAACAAGGGTAGAGGAACACAAATTGTAACTTTTAGTTGTCAGTGCTACAGTGTGGACATGAATTTTACAACACTCGAGAAAATTCTCGCGCGCTGATTGGTCGAGAGCCATGTTCACTCAGAGGACAGACACATAGATGACGTCAGAACCTCGTTATTGACAAATCGCTCAAACTTTCTTCATCTGAAAAATCGCTCAGTCAGCAGACAAATATATTTCCTCAGAAATGCTTGAGCAGTTGTGTAAATGAACCAATTACTGATGGAAATTACCATTATGTAAGTAAGATATTGAATAAATGTTATAGTGATTTGATAAATTGTGTTTTGCCTGCAGTTTTTGTTCATCTTTATCGGAAAACTTCAAACCATGCCTTCGGTAGCTTTTCAAACAAACATCAAGTTCAAAATGTTTTTTTGGTCGCTAGCACACCTCATTGCATCGCTTTATGAATGAAATTTACCTTTGTTTTCCGTAATTAAAAAAAAAAGTTATTAAGTCTTAGCTATTTTAGAATAAGAAAAAAATTGCATCGCATCAGTTGTGAGCTTGTTTGTGGAGGACTTGCATGTTCATTTGTGGCACTCCCGGCAGCTAATCGGCTTTGTTTTTCATTCAATATCTGGTTGAATTATCTTTGTAAAAGGACTAACTTTCTAAAAGTTTAAAAATTGCAAAATGTTTTCTTTATTTTTCCACCTAAATTGGATATTTTTGCATATTATAAGCTTACAACTTGTCGTGAAGTTGGCCGTGAATCGTTTGTTTCGTGACTTGCACTGTTTTAGATCAGTTTTAGTGTTGTAAAAAACAAATCGAACATAGATTTTCATTGTCTGTCTTGTTATTGATCATAGTTGACGTCAAAAAATGTCCAAAACTTTGCAGTGAAACCACTCGCTACGCTCGTGGTTCCACTTGAGTTTTGAACATTTTTTGACGTCAACTATGATCAATAACAAGACAGACAATGAAAATCTATGTTCGATTTGTTAACTAGATCATGGAATATATTAGTTACATGTAGATTATCTAATTATCAACAGCTAACAATTGCTAAATTCCAAGCATATCTCCAATGAGAGACACTGGAAATTTATTTACAATGCTTGGAGTCTAACATCTTATAAACTTTCAATGCTGTTGATACCAAATCAGATGAATTTGTCTTTAATTTAAATATATTGGCTTTATTTCAGAGTCTCTGGCTTGTATCAATATCTTCATACGTGAGTGTAAGTGTTGTGATGGTGTTCCCATGACAACCAATCCACAGGCATTTCTAAGAGACTTGATCAAAACACAGGAAGCAACATTTGTTGATCTGCGTCAATACCTGTTTGCCAGACAATGTAAACTGTTGCTACATCTAAATAGACCATGGGAGATAGCACAGAGAACTTTGGACTTCTTACATAACATGATACATGAAGTGAAAATACTCAAGGTAGAGCAATGGTTATATTGCATAGTTTAGAACACTGTGTTCTTTATTTTGTGTGTCCACTGTTCCATATACATACATCTGCCCATTCATTCATGTATCCATCCATTCTTCCACAAGTTATTGTCCATTCGCTCATTCACTCATCTATTTAGTATACTCATTCATTTCTTAATATTTTATTCATCTATCTGTCCATTGATTTCTTTATTCATTCATTTACTTACTTTTTCATTTGTGCATTCATTCATTCTTTGATTGATACATTGATTGATTCACAAATTAATTAATTAATCTTTTCATTCACATGCCAGCCCACTCTATTATTAAATTATGACCCATTGATGTGTTCAATCAAATCTACAGTAGTTGCCCTAGTCTGGTTATTTCTCCCCTCATCCTATTCTCTCTTTAATTTGTTCCTTCTCTTTGATGTAGATCCAAATGCCTAAGGGAGGGACAGCATGTAGCATTGTACTAACAGTTCTTGAGGTCATGAGAGCATGTAATGAACGCTATGTCAATGAAGAACTGGTTTACAATCTCCATGTTGCTTTACTGTACCAATATGCCAAACAAAAGGTGAAACAATTATGTTATCAAACCTATAGTTATACTATAGATATTTCAAGTAATAAGATAACCAAATCAAAAATAACATTTTGACAACATAACATTTGTTGTAGCTGGAGGAAATTGGACATCTTTGTGCCCTGATGCCAGGCATGACACATACAGAGGTAGAACTACAGACTGTATGTGCTTTATTGAATGGGATAGGAAAAAACCATGACGAGGGTAGGCTTTTTCATAGTTATTTTCTTTGTGTGCTTGCTTGTTTATTTGATTGTTTGTATGTTTTTTGATTGTTTGTTTTCATTTTCATTTTAATGTATTTTTGGCAGGTGACCTTGATGCCAAATCTCCAGCCAAGATTCTGTTAGAAGCCTTGTCATCCAGTCTGTCATTCCAGAAACTCTACTTGGTATATACAGTCTTGCCCTATGTTGTTACTCCAGTACTTACGATCAAGAAAACATTTCTGCCTAACATTACTAGTGCATCATTTGATTGAATCATATTTATAAATGACAATCTTTCTCTTCAAAAGTATAATATGTTATTATAATTTTCTTTCAAAAACTTTCAAGGATCAATTGAAAATGTTGATGGTAAGTTGTACAATTGTATTGTGAATTATTGACTCGTTTCTACTGTAGGAGCAGGCAGAGTTTGCAATCAAGATTTACAAGAATATTGGTAGATCCAGAGCAGCCAAGTCACTAGGAATGGAACTAGCACAGTTCTTCATGTAAGATCTGATACTTTTCAGTTCTTCTTTTCAATAAACAGTGTGAATCCACAAATCTCATCCAGTTGAAATATTTTCTTTCACTATCTGAATACCTTAATTTGCGGTTAGAGTTGAAAGATGTTCTGTCTGTGATAGGCTGTGCAACCATAGCAACAGGTCTGAAATATTTCTGTCAGCCCAATGTCTTCAGATTCTCGCTGCAAGATGCATCCAGCTTCAAACATTTGATTGAGAATGAATGGGAAGCTGACCTGTATTGCATAATATAATTTCTGTTAACATAGTAGTCAGTGGCTGTCTATATATAATACCGCTAATACAGTAATACTGGTATTACTCCGACGAAGGACTAACGTCCGAAACGTCAGTTTTCGCTACAATCATTCAACAGTGTCTAACTTATTATTACATTTACAACTGTTACTCTGAAACATCACCTCTCATATCGTTAAGTCATTGAACTGTACCATTGTCAACTTATGCCAAAATGACTTTAACTAAATGCGTGCATGGAACAATTAAATCTTGAAATGTCCACGATCAGGCAAAGGCACAAGGGAAGCAATTCATTATGCAGTCCTCTAGCAAGAGTCAGTGTTTGTTTTCGCTGGTAGCTTTGAGTATAGGACCTTGACAAAAGAGAAGTGGTTAAAGCAGCCAGGCTAAGTGATTGATGTTTTTGCTTTGGTGGTTTCAGGATTCGTGGCGAGTACGAGAGAGCAGAGCCATTGCTTGTTAGTATATATCAGGTGTATCGACATGAAAGATGGACACATTTAGCTACACAAGTACTTGTGAAACTGGCTCACTGTCAGAAAGAACTTAAATGTCTTACTAAATATCCTTTAAAAAAATACTGTTTCTTATTTTAAGTAGAAAAATGTGCAATATGGTCAATGTGCAGTCTTTGGTTTGGAATGTCCCAATTGGACAAGTTTGCTTGCTTGATCCCTTCTTTGTTTGCGTGTTTGTACTATTCTTACTCAGATTAACCACCTACTTCATCAAAGGAACGTATTTGGTGTGAGTTTCCTTAACAATAGATAGATATGCGTACTCTTGCTCTGTCCTGGCCTGCGAGGAGTCATTGTCTGCAGACAAGATGGCAACATATGCACAAGATTTACTACAGTTGATACGCGACACGCTGGATATTGGTAAGTAATGATTCATGATGAGAGTGATGATAATCGTGATGATGATTATGATGATGATGGTGGTAATGAAGATGGTGACAATGAAGATGGTGATGATGATGATGATGATGACAACGATAATGGTAATCAACAGTCATGTGATAATAATAATGCTTAATAATAACAGTTTTTCTGTGCTATTTTAATGATCACTTTATTAATTGCAACGTTATCGGTTCTAGAACAACCAATCATTGTTCGAGCAGAGCCGTTGTTCCACGTCAAGGATGTCCGTATTCAACTTCTTAAAGGCATTGGTAGCGTTGGTGAGCGCATAAAAGTAGAACTGGATCTACATAGTGGACTACACGAGGTAACGGAATACAAAACATCAAAGCCCGCGAAGAAGAAAAACGCTTGTTATTATCAATAATTGGCAATAGATCTTGTAATTATCACATTAAAAAAGCATTAAGACAATCACGGCCAAAAACAGTTGGGAATGTTTATTACATTGCATGTTCGCAGACCTACTTTACAAGTTATATGTTTATTAAGTTGAAATCTATAGGTATCAAAAACTCAACTGTTTCCGTCTATAGGAAGTGACATGCCGTCGCATCAGTTTTAGTCTACACTCATCTGATTTACGTCGTGGTGGCAGCGCTTATTCCAGTAAGAGATCATTAAGAGCGTTGTCACCTACCGTGCAGGACAATCTTATATCGAACACGGCACTGTCAGAGGAAGATCTCTCAGATAGAAATAGTGAAGGTACACCCACATAACACGAACTGTAATACATTCATGTATTTGTTCATTCAATCATTTTTTCATCCATTTATTCATGAAATCATTTATTCATTCATCCTTTCATTCCTCTGCTCTCTCGTTTGTTCGTTCGTCCAGTCAATCATCCATCTATTCATTTGTATTAATCCGTTTCTTCACTTTTGATTGGTTTGGTTTTTTACCTAATTTTTCACTTATTACTTGCTTGTTGATGGACTTGATTTTCATATCAATAATCTCCCTGAAATTTTCAATGGCTATTTTGACCAAGTAAGTCAAAGGCACAACTATAGTACTAGATTAGCTACAAGACTATGGCTTATTTAATATAAAATATGTTGGCCCTAAAGTTTGGAATTCAATTGATGAAAAATTAAAACATTTGAGTAGAAAACGATTTAAAAAATAATTTTTGAAAATTTGCTAGGCTCTTCTAACTACTTATAACTATATTGTCTAAGCGAGTTAATAGCTTTTGCTTTAGCTAGCATGACTTAAATTGTATCTGATCCTTTCTTTTCCTTCTTTTCTTTCTTTTTTTTCTCATTTAATATTCCTTTATATTCCTTTATATTCCCTTATATTTCCTTCTTTCCATAATTTTGCATTCTACCTACTTGTGTAGTACATACTAATATCTATCAATTAATTTATACATTGTACATAAACTTAAAATATGAATTTTTGTAATCTTTTGTATGAATATAACCATTGTAATTTCACAACTATACTTTTTCAATAGATTTATAAAAGCTACCTTTCTTGGTTAGCCTTTATGGTTATTACTGGTAGCTTGTACCAAATAATTATATTATCTTTATTCCCACATTGTAACAATGTAAACAAAGGCACTAAATAAAATATGTATGTATGTAAATATGTATGTATTCTATTTTATTCAGATAACAGTGATGTCGCCTCAGTCGACGAGGAGCCGTACAGTCCTCATCTAACACGAGTAGATTCTGTTAAGTCCATGTTAAGAAGCACTGAAGAATTACCTGTAGCTAGAGAAGAATCAGACGCTATACTAGAGTGCTCTAATGTTCCTCTTGTATATGGGGTGAATCATTACACTCTTACTGTCCAGGTAGGCCACGTTATTGCTGTGCTGTGCTGTGCTGTGCTGTGCTGTGCTGTGCTGTGCTGTGCTGTGCTGTGCTGTGCTGTGCTGTGCTGTGCTGTGCTGTGCTGTGCTGTGCTGTGCTGTGCTGTGCTGTGCTGTGCTGTGCTGTGCTGTGCTGTGCTGCTGTGGTGCTGTGGTGCTGTGGTGCTGTGGTGCTGTGGTGCTGTGGTGCTGTGGTGCTGTGCTGTGCTGTGCTGTGCTGTGCTGTGCTGTGCTGTGCTGTGCTGTGCTGTGCTGTGCTGTGCTGTGCTGTGCTGTGCTGTGCTGTGCTGTGCTGTGCTGTGCTTATATTATCAATGTTATATTTTGCTTCGTTTTTTCAGGTCCCAGATGAAGGTCAGTATTTTCTCAAACAACTCTGTCTGGAGATCGGACAACTGAACTTTGTATGGCCCCAGCTCAACCTATCTCGAGAATCCAGGGGTTTCTCGGTAGTTGCGGACCCCCCGAAAATAACTCTATCACGTGATGAAAAAGGTAAGACACAGTAACATGTCCAGGCTTTTTAAAAGACGAATACAAGTAATTGGGGGAAGAGGAGGAAAGCTGGCACAATACAAGGATAAAGACTGGGTGTGGAGACATAGGGAAGTACGATAAGAAGGGATAGAGGAGAATAAAAGAAATCAAGAAAAAAGTCAACGAAAATGAGACGTGAAATAAAAAAATCAAGCAACAAAATGACAATTTGTGAAAACCTTTTAGGCTAAATCGGTGCATATTTTTTATGTTTTTTTCAGATCTCCTTCTCGGTGTCTGTCAGCGTATCAGTATCACAATATCGGTCGGACCAGGAACAGTGGAAAAAGACTCTAAACTAGAAATAACATCAAGCACGCAACTACTCTTTCATCTTATCTCAGGAACAGCTTACATTTCATCCAACTTAGACACAAACACAATAAGGACTGAACAACCTTACAAAGTATCCTTCCCGTCATTCCACGAGGGCGTCGATCCTACCTCATCCGTTGCCATAGTGACTCTACCTAAATGTGGCCCTTATGAGAAACTAGAGTTTGATCTACTTGTGGAGGGAGGTCTTAATAAGCAGAGCGAGCAGAAGGAAGATGTGGAGCATTGTATGACATTTTGTTGTAAATGGCTACAGCCAACTGTTGCTAGTGAGCTTGTTTGTTCGTTTAGACGACCGCTGAGTGTAAGACATGTGCTCCACTGCAGCAATGAACAGTACGTATTTCTCCGAACCATGTTGAACAATAAACCGTATAGTCGAATTGACCAGTTGTACTGTCAGGGAGAAAAATCTACTGTAAAAATACTTTGAACCAATTTCCAAATGTATTGTCCTTGCCTGAAAACTGAACGTACGAAGTTTAGTAAAGCTTGTTTATTCTCACACTTCAGTCCATACTGAACCCTTTCTTGTCATATTTACGTATCCGCTACGTTTTCGTACGTATCTAGTAAGTGTTCTTTGCGCATACGTTACGTTTTTCTTCCCTAGGCGTTTTATTCAAGTTGTCATCGCCGGTAATAGCTGTCTACAAGTAAATGCGCCTGCACTTACACTAACTGATTGTCCAGCGGTTAAAGCTGTTCCAATCCATCAAGAAAAAGCGTTTGTAAGTAACTTTTACTGTACATATAATCATATAGTAACTCTTCAATACGCTAAGTGGCTGGGCACTCTCTGATACTTTATCCCTTCCTTTTGTAGTAAAACATCAGGCAATTTCTGTAAATATTCCGCACGTCTTCGTCGGATAGCTTTATTTTGTGTGCAAATTATGCTTTGCAAAATCAAGTGAATAAGATTAAGTAACGCACACATTAATGGTTAACGTGTCATCGTTTACTCTCGTGGGATTTATGTTGAATTGATTTATTGAGATGCTGTTTCGTTTTTAGAGCATAAGAGATGGTCAAGAAATGTCATTTTTGTGGAAACTAGAAAACGTGCAGGGTAATTGATGGCGATGATATGATGATGATATTAGAGTGCACGCACTAAATGTGTGCAACAGTTGTCACTATTTAGTAGTCAATAGCACTAATTAAACAAAAGAAAACAATAGAATTAGCATAAAATAGCACTATTTACTGGTATTTATGTTGCACACTTTTAGTGCGTGCACTCTAGCATGTGATATAACTAGTCTAAATTCGAGTTGAAATTAAGTGTGTGTGTGTATGATAATACTGTTCTAGTATTGATACCAAATTAATTGGTAGTTGTAATGGGTACTGGGCTGATTGGTTTGTTAATTGATTGTTATTGGTTAATAGATCGATCGATTGATTGAATGATCATTTCATTGATTGATTGATTGATTGATTGATTGATTAGTTTATTGGTGGATCGATCGATTGATTGATTGATTGATCATTTCATTGATTGACTGATTGATTGATTGAGTAATCATTTCATTGATTGATTGATTATTTTATTGATTGATTGGTTGATTGATTAATCATTTCATTGATTGATTGATTAGTTTATTGGTGGATCGATTGATTGATAGATCGATTGATTGATTGATTGATCATTTCATTGATTGATTGATTGATTGATTAGTTTATTGCTTGATAGATCGATTGATTGATTGATTAGTTTATTGGTGGAATTGATTGATTGATCATTTCATTGATTGACTGATTGATTCATTGATTAATCATTCCATTGATTGATTTATTGATTGATTCATTGATTGTATGATTGACTGATCTATTTATCCATTGAGTATGACACATGTCTATTCTTTCAGACTTGGAGACACCTCAGCTCATTCACTGTGCTGTTCGTATGGGATTCTTAAGAACCGTAAGTATTGTATGTCAGACTGATATAGTCATAAAATGGGACATCATATACCATAATAATCAATTGCTTCCAACTATTCCAACTATGTTTCTATTCTTTTACAGAAGTCTGATGAACCCGACAGGAAATCCTTGTATATCTATGACTTCCAGGTCGAGGTTACCAAGGTAACAGAGTTGATATCGTCATCATCATCATCATCATATCACTCACAAGATATTTATTGTTTTCCCTTCAGACTCTTTATACAATTCAGTCATCAATAGAAGCACCATCCACTGACCAACGACTGCAGAAAGGCTCGTCGTGTAAACTGAACATTAAAATCGTTAACTTATCAAAGGACAACAACCAGAAAAGTCGTCGAAATCTACTCTACGAAATCGATGTCGACACAAATTTATGGATGATTTCAGGCAAAAATAGTGGCGTGGTTGCTATGTCGACTGTTTACATGGCAACGTGTGACGTTTCACTAGACGTCATTCCACAAACAGGGGGGTACTTGCCTTTACCTGACGTTAAACTCAAGTCTTATGAATGGCCTTCTGTCGTTAAACAGGATCTACCAAAGGAAGAGGAAACTATTCAAGAACATGATAAACAAGAAAAGGAAAAGCAAAAATCTGAAACTGAGCCCGAGCAACAACAGGCTAGTAGAACAGCGGTCTCACCAAGAGAACCTCCGGTTGTCAAGCCGTTCAAATGTGGACAGGTGTACAACGCGACGCAAGCCATTCAAGTGCTTGTGTTACCTAGCAACAATGACTGTTCATGACGTCATTATCAATGTACTCCAGCAAAGATGAAGTATTTCTATTCTTTGTGTGATTCTCTAGAAATAATCACTGTTCTTGACGTCATCATTAGATACTGACGTCATTCTTGGATTCTGACATGGACTTTGACGTCACTTAAGTTCATAAATTATTGAATTGTTATTGGTGGGACTGCGATTTTCGAAATAAACTTTATGATTATGATAAATGTAAATAGAACAAATAGTTCAATTTTAATGTATAAAACAAGCAAATTAAAAAAAAAACATTTTAAAATGAAAATAAGTCAATCATTTATCACGGGGAATCTTTAGCTAAACATCTGCTTATGCTTTCAGATATCATGTAAAAACTAATAATAGCAGCAAGAAAATAGTCCTTTGTACAGGACATCTTAGTTCTTGTCTTGCAAATGAGTCACGTGATGTTGCGTGACCAGCCTAAGAAGGCTTGTTTAATCAAGTGAACAAAATACATAAAACACATAATTTTGATGTTAAAATAGTTTCATCATTTTAATGTCTCTCTTAGTATACAATATATCAATTATAACAATATTTCAAGCAATAGTAAAACGATTTGTAACGATATAGAATGACAGTCCTCGCCTGGTCGTGATATTGATGGCATGTAGGTCTCTGCTTGTCGATTTGAATTATCCTTGATGAACTATCGTCATGTATAGTTTGAGATGTAACCAGTTTTATTTGCACACAGTATTTTAGTTATGTTTTTATCTTGAGGTAGTCTCTTTGGTCTTTATCTATTTCTTGTCTATTATCTCTTGGGTGGTTGATTTGATAACCTGCAACAGCGAATCAAATCGTGCCGAACTCGTCTGAATGATCTCATCTTAAACTCGTCTAAGGTATCTCACCTTGATTTCGTCTAGAGTATCTCAGCTTGACCTCGTCTAAAGTATCTCAGATTGACCTTGTCTAAAGTATCTCAGCTTTAAGTCGTCTAAAGTATCTCATCTTGAACTTATCTAAATGATCTCACCTTGAACTTGTCTAGAGTATCTTACCTTGAACTCTTCTAAATGATCTCTACCTTGAACTCTTCTAAATGATCTCGTCTAAAGTATCTCACCTTAAACTTGTCTATATTATCTCACCTTAAACTCGTCTAAATTATCTCACCTTGTCTCTCTTGCCGGGTATCCTGTATCTACAGTAGTAATCTCTATTAGGATTACAATCTTCTCTTTGTTGATTCTCACCAGCGTCTTGCAGTGCAGAGCCTTTAGAGTCGTCAGTTAATTGTCGTCTTTCGGTCATTATTGGCAGGTCAGTCTCCTGGTAGCCTAGTCTCTTGCCTGGGAATATAGTGTAGCATAATGGGGAACGTGTGTCGCATGGTGGTTTATTGTTTTCTTTATTCTTCTTATCATCTGGAAGAAAAATTGCAATACTAGTAAGTGCTCTAACACTGTAAGACTGCGCAATTTGTGTTGTCGACAGGCAAACTCGTTGGGTCGTTTTACAACACAAGTCATGATCATTGCAAGTTGGTCTTTATTCTTGAATATCCCAATACCTAATTTAATTTCCTAGTTGCGATTGATATTAATTAATTCATTTTATAATTGTCCATATCATATCTGCTTCTTGTGATTGTGAATGACAAAACGTGACATTATTGTACCTCTCTTTAAGGTCGATTCCAGACAATCCTCAGATGTACACGAGATTGCGCTTTGTTGTCGTAGTTTCATTAGCTTGCAAAGGATACTGGTCCTCATAGCAGGACTATAACAATTTAGACTACCACTAATGGAAACTGGTTTTGGTTTCAAGCTCCTGAAAACACATACAAAATAAATAAATAAATAAATAAATAAATAAATAAATAAATAAGTAAATAAATAAATAAATGAATAAATAAATAATTTAATTAATTAATAAAAATAAATAAATAAATAGATAAATTAATTATTAATTACGATTGCTGGTGTTTGATGTTTGATTAGGTGTTGATAATCATGATGAAGATGGTTGGTGTGGGCATGCCTGGAGTATGGACTGTTGGGGACGGATTCAGAAAGATGACACGGCACATTCTAATAAGTCGGTAGTGAACACAAAAAATCGTCATTTTTATTTGCCAAAATCGTGGGGGCCTGAAGACTAGTCTGTGTGTGAAGTATAACTCAACCCAGTTGCACAGGTTGCATGAAGGTTGAATAGCACTATCCATTGGATAAAATCTAGAGCATTTTAAAATTAAATTAAAATGCATTGGATAATTTTTATCCTATTAATGACTGAAGGTAATTCCGTAGTAATAAAACTAGCCATAGAATTTTGATAAAACTTTCTACATTAAAACATTTTGAGTTTTTCATCAAAAATATAAAATAAAAAAATGGGGTCACCGTATTGGATTTCGCGAGACAAATTTTTAAAGTATACCCACTTTTGTCAATTTAGCGTCTAACATTCGAAAATGGGCATCATTCATAAAAGTATATCTCTTTACTGAGCTTGGTCAATACCAAATATTTTGAATGTGCTTAAATGTGCTCCTTATACACTGGCCCATCGATGTAAAGCAAAAGATTTGCACTAAAACACAACAGCAAAGAGAAATGAAGCAAAAATTAACAAAATGTTCAAAATTTTACGGGCCTCATCGATGCTTTGAATGAAACACTTTTCGAAATATCGAAAAATCTAGCCATAGAATTTTGTCATCGATCATATATGTTTTAAAAAACATCATTTCAAAAAATATCAAAATTCAATAATATCAAGGCTTTTCCGAGTAGGGACTGGGGCGAGTTTAAAGAAATTCGTAATTTTTCGCTTGAAAATGTGAAAACTGTTCGTATTTTTACGTTGAAGTGTTTCTCAATCATAATTCTGTATCTATTGATGATAAGAAATGTAAAACTCTAAAATTCGAAATATGCGCGGAACTGTGCGCAGTGAAAACTACGGAATTACCTTAATCGAGGCATCGTGCATCTGGGGGCTACTTTTTATTAGACAATCTACCTTTTTCTTTCGATAGTCAATCGACAATTTAAATGTAAATGTGGGTCACAGTTAGATTGCCGCTTGGCAACCTCTTGTGGCTCTTCTACTATTGGTTCACATGAGCCATCTATTCCACGTAAACATTTCGCTGATCTCGATGATCGCTGTACTGAATCAAAAGTTTGAACTGAAGAAATTTCTTTAGATTCTGAAATAACAAAAACCATAGAATAACGGGAATCGAAGTATATTATCAATCAGAAATGACAAGTGTTGGTATAGTTAAAAAGATGTAATTGGTTTGATGAATGTGTTCGTAAATGTGCATAAATGGGTTGGGTAGCGTTGATCTGGAAGAAAGAAGGTTGAAGGCGTTGCCTCACAATCATAAATTTGCGGTGGATATTTTGGGCAACTGTCCAAGATATGTCATCTACTTACATAGATCTATGTTATGATAGCCACGCTTTAGTTTATTAACGTTAAAATCACGACCATAAACAAGATTGGTATACAACTTTCGTTCATTGGACAACTCTACCATTTACAGAGAACCAATCAGACATAAGATGCCCTTCACCCTCAATGACGGTCACATATTACTAAACACAGCACCCATAGACCATGTTTTAAAACTGAATTTTCTAGTCTTGCTAACTTGCAACACCAACACTTACATGTGAAAGAAATGTCCTCTTTAATATAAAAATGTTTTCTCTGAAATAATAATTTCTCTTGTGTGACCAAGTTTTAAAAGTATTAGAAAGGTATCGATTTTAGTTGATAGGTCGTCAGTGGAGGAGAATTGCTAAAAAATAATATTTACCAAATGATTGTATTGTTATCAAAATAACTAGAATCATTGATATAAACACGGACGATCGTAACCCCATGGTAAACCAGAAAAACCTGTAAAACAACAAACACCATTAACACATTTACGTTTTGTTTGCTTCACTCAAATGAATAATTAACACACAAACCACTGAACACATGAATGAATGAACGAACGAGCGGATGGATGGATGGTCAAAAACGTGAATTAATGAATGGTTGAGTGAGTGAATAGTGTTGTAGCATCCTGACCAGCAAAGTTTCATACCTTAAAGAAATGATGTTGTTCATGCGAGGTGAGAAATTCATTTGATTGCAATATCAGGTGAATATGTCATATATACATCATTAACATTTGCCTCCTCCAATCAAGGCACGAGTTTGCGCTTTACATTTAAAAACTAGATTATTATAAAATGAACTTTTCATGTGACCAAAGCATATGGTGAAATATATTTTTCTATTGTTGCACCAAGGCTGTGTTCCAGGCGCCATAAAAAACATCGATTCCTTCCTTAGACAACTTTTAAAAAACATTGAAGATATTAGGAGACAAAATCGAGGTGTATTTTTGAAAGTCACGCAATGGATACGTTTTAAAAGTTAACCCTAGAAAAGTATATATTTTCTGAAAGCTAAAAAAACAACTGCGTATTTTTAGAAAACAAATAATGTGTATGTTTCATTACAGTTAATAATATAATATTATAATAATTTAATAGTTATATAGCCCTATTTACAAATAGAGATCAATAGTGCTTTTAATCAGTAACATATTAATTTTCTAACAAAATCTGAGCGTCTATTTTCATTCTTACTCTAAACACTGAACTCAGAACACTCTTTTTAAAATAGACTTTATAACTATTTGTAAGTGATAGACTTTTTTGCTTTACATATTTAATTTTTACACATTCGTCCATTTATATTTATTTGTGACTTGTATTTATTTCTACTTTATATTTACTAAATCATGAAGTATTTCTATTCTTTGTGTGATTCTCTAGAAATAATCACTGTTCATGACGTCATCAGTAGATACTGACGTCATTCTTGTATTCTGACATGGACTTTGACGTCACTTAAGTTCATAAATTATTGAATTGCTATTGGTGCGACTGCGATTTTTGAAATAAACTTTATGATTATGATAAATGTAAATAGAACAAATAGTTCAATTTTAATTTATAAAACAAGCAAATTAAAAAAAAAACATTTTAAAATGAAAATATATAAGTCAATCATTTATAGAAATAGCCGAGTTACCCAGACTGAGATTTGATCTCTTTATGCTTTCAGATATCATGTAAAAACTAATAATAGCAGCAAGAAAATAGTCCTTTGTACAGGACATCTTAGTTCTTGTCTTGCAAATGAGTCACGTGATGTTGCGTGACCAGCCTAAGAAGGCTTGTTTAATCAAGTGAACAAAATACATAAAACACATAATTTTGATGTTAAAATAGTTTCATCATTTTAATGTCTCTCTTAGTATACAATATATCAATTATAACAATATTTCAAGCAATAGTAAAACGATTTGTAACGATATAGAATGACAGTCCTCGCCTGGTCGTGATATTTATGGCATGTAGGTCTTGTCGATTTGAAGTATCCTTGGTGAACTATCGTCATGTATAGTTTGAGATGTAACCATTCAATTTTATTTGCATACAGTGTTTTAGTTATGTTTTTATCTTGAGGTAGTCTCTTTGGTCTTTATCTATTTCTTGTCTATTATCTCTTGGGTGGTTGATTTGATAACCTGCAACAGCGAATCAAATCGTGTGAACTCGTCTGAATGACCTCACCTAGAACTCGTCTAAATTATCTCATCTTAAAATCGTCTAAGGTATCTCACTGTGAATTCGTCTGGAGTATCTCAGCTTGACCTCGTCTAAAGTATCTCAGCTTGACCTTGTCTAAAGTATCTGTCGTCTAAAGTATCTCACCTTGAACTTATCTAAATGATCTCACCTTGAACTTGTCTAGAGTATCTTACCTTGAACTCTTCTAAATGATCTCTACCTTGAACTCTTCTAAATGATCTCGCCTTGAACTCGTCTAAAGTATCTCACCTTAAACTTGTCTATACTATCTCACCTTAAACTCGTCTAAATTATCTCACCTTGTCTCTCTTGCCGGGTATCCTGTATCTACAGTAGTAATCTCTCTTAGGATTACAATCTTCTCTTTGTTGATTCTCACCAGCGTCTTGCAGTGCAGAGCCTTTAGAGTCGTCAGTTAATTGTCGTCTTTCGGTCATTATTGGCGGGTCAGTCTCTTGGTAGCCTAGTCTCTTGCCTGGGAATGTAGTGTAGCATAATGGGGAACGTGTGTCGCATGGTGGTTTATCGTTTTCTTTATTCTTCTTGTCATCTGGAGGAAAAAATAGCAATACTAGTAAGTGCTCTAAGACTGCAAGACTGCGCAATTTGTGTTGTCGACCTGCAAACTCGTTAAATCGTTTTACAACACAAGTCATGATCATTGCAAGTTGGTCTTTATTCTTGAATATCCCAATACCTAATTTTCCTAGTTGCAAAGGAATTATATTAATTAATTCATTTTATAAGTAACTCCATATCATATCTGCTTCTTTTGATTGTGAATGAAAAAACGTGACATGATTATTTTACCTCTCTTTAAGGTCGATTCCAGACAATCCTCAGATGTACACGAGATTGCGCTTTGTTGTCGTAGTTTCGTTAGCTTGCAAAGGATACTGGTCCTCATAGCAGGACTATAACAATTTAGACTACCACTAATGGAAACTGTTTTTGGTTCTAAGCTCCTTAAAACACATACAAAGAAACAAAGCAATGTAAAGTTTTGGTCATTTGAAGTCTTGGGAGCGATTGCTTGGTGTTTGTGTCTGATGTCATAGTGTGATTGGCTATGTGTGTTCGTAATCTTCATCAAGGTGCCGGTTGGTGTACCTATGGAGTATGTAGCTCGACTGTTGGTTAATGTGTCGTGAACGGATCCAGGGATCGACAAAAGGGGACACTGACCATTCTATTCAGTTGTAGCAAAATGGCGGGGGCTGGAATCCTAGTCTGTGTGCGAAGTATAACTCAACTCGGTTGCATGAAGGTTGAAAAGCACTATCCATAGGATAAATCCCTACCCACAGGATAAATCATCCCAATCCATAGGATAAATCCCTATCAACCAGACAAATCCCTATCCACCAGATAAATCCCTATCCACCAGATAAATCCCTACCCTTAGGATAAATCATCCCAATCCATAGGATAAAATACATTTAATGCATTGGATAATGTTTATCCTATGAATGACGGGTACTTTTTATTAGACAATCTACCTTTTTCTTCCGATAGTCAATCGACAATTTAAATGTAAATGTGGGTCACAGTTAGATTGCCGCTTGGCAACCTCTTGTGGCTCTTCTACTATTGGTTCACATGAGCCATCTACTCCACGTAAACACTCCGCTGACCTGGACGATCGCTGTACTGAATCAAAACTTTTAACTGAAGAAATTTCTTTAGATTCTGAAAGAAGAAAACACATAAAATAAAGAGAATCGAAATATCAATCGATAAATCAGAAAAGGGTTGGAATAGTTAGAAAAAATGTAATTGGTTTGATGAATGTGTTCGTAAATGTGCATAAATGGGTTGGGCAGCGTTGATCTGGAAGAAAGAAGTTTGAAGGCGTTGCCTCACAATCATAAATTTGCGGTGGATATTTTGGGCAACTGTCCAAGATATGTCATCTACTTACATAGATCAATGTTATGATAGCGATGCTTTAGTTTATTAACGTTAAAATCACGACCATAAACAAGATTCAGGTTCAACTTTCGTTGCGAGAACCAATCAGACATAAGATGCCCTTCGCCCTCAATGACAGTCACATATTACTAAACACAACACCCAAAGACAATGTTTTAAAACTGTTACAAGAAAAGAGTTTTCTAGTTTTGGTGACTGTCAACGCCAACACTAACATGAGGAAGAAATGTCCCCTTATTAAAATATTATCTTAAAATAGTTTGTGTTGTAAGACCAAGTTTTAAAAGTCTTAGAAAGGTATTATCGATTTTGATAGGTCGTCAATGGAGGAGAATTGTCTTAATCAAATATAATACTTACCAAATGATTGTATTGTTGTCAAAATAACTAGAATCATTGATATAAACACGGACGATCGTAACCCCATGGTAAACAAGACAAACCTGTAAAACAACAAACACACATTTACTTTTTGCTTCAGACCTAAATGAATAAATGAGCGAACAAACAATTTACAAATGGACGAACAAGCAAATGAATTAGCGAACAAACAATTGAACAAATAGTCGACCAAGCCATGCCAATGAATGAAAGCACGTCGATCGAACGAACGAACGGATGGATGGATGGATGGTCGAAGTAGAAGATTAATGGATGGTTGAGTGAGTGAATAAAATTGTTGCATCCTGACCAGTAAAGTTTCATATACCTAAAATATCGATCTTGTTCATACACCAGAGAAATTCATTTGATTGAAATATTAGATGAATATGTACTATATGCACTATTTAGGTATAGTTTGCCTCCCCCAATCAAGGCACGATTTTGCGCTTTGATAAGAGAAATCGCCCTTCTCGCAAAATTTAATAACAACTAGATTATTATGAAATGAACTCTTCATGTAACCAACTAAGCATATGGTGAAAACCCTTTCTCTATTGATGCATCGAAATTGTGAAACAGTCTTGCAGACGCCATAAAAACATTGATTCCTTAGACAGCTTTTAAAACAAATCTGGAAACATTTTAAAGAATATAATATATTATTCATTTTAACTTGGATTATGATGCCATGCACCGTTCTACTAAAAATATATCTCTTTATTTGATTTGTTTACCATAGATATTGTTTGTTGTTAACCTATTTCCAATTACTCTAGTCAGGTTTATTATATATATAATTTTTAGTATTATAAATAGCATTGAGTACAATTGTTATAACTTTTTTGTTTACTACCTCAGACAATTGTATTATATTTATAAGCTGTTTTTTAGACAGTGATTTTGTCTTGAATACTGCCGTTGGACCTATTTAGTTAACGGCGATCAACTTAAGGTCTTGTGGGGCAGTACTAATATTATCCAAAATATACAAAGTCACTGATTCACTTTTCTAATAGATAACAATTGCCAAAAAACCTATTAATTGTACTCTTATTCATCATGTAAATCATGAGTTCGGGCATATGTCATTATTTTTCTCTTTTCTATACTTTTTTCCTTTTCTTTAATATTTCTTATTTTCCTCTTTTCCATACTTTTTTGTTATCCTTCCTTTGATTCGTCCTTCATTACTTCGTTCATAGTCTGTTCTTTATGTTCATTGTACTACAGTTTTGTCTGTATACGGGTATATTTTCATCGTTCTCTTCTCTTCTCTCTACTTTTCTATTTCCCCTTACGTTGTACTTACCAAACAAAGTTGGTCAAACCTCTCTGAATAAGACCCAGAGTGGCACTGTCTGTTCTGTTCTTATTGATATTAAGCGTAAAACTCTCAATCAAATATCTGCTTAATCTATGTTGTTCTCCAGTGAACCTGCAATGATCAACCAGCTGATCTTGTATTCCCTTAGACTGCTTAACTGCTGTTTTACGAGATGTCCTAATTACGTGACTATATAAAAGAGCGAGTGGGCCTTGAATGACTTCCTACCAATCAATATACTAACCTATATTAACTTAAATTGCTGGAAACATGAAAAACAAGCTTACAATTAACTAATCTACGCTGTCTTATTGAGAGTATAGTGAATTATGATTTCCATTTGTGATAGCCCCAGGGATTAATAGGCATTTTGTATTTGTCAGTGCTATGTTAGATTGTTGAATATCAATTGATGAAAACTGGTGTGAATCAATGAGTAAAGAAATGTTGTTCTGCTAGTTAAAATAGCTTGGAGTGAGTGAGTTTTGCTATGGTAATTGTTTTTCGTTTTTGGACATAATTGTTGTTTGTTTGTTTGTTTGTTTGTTTGTTTGTTTGTTTGTTTGTTTGTTTGTTTGTTTGTTTGTTTGTTTGTTTGTTTGTTTGTTTGTTTGTTTGTTTGTTTGTTTGTTTGTTTGTTTGTTTGTTTGTTTGTTTGTTTGTTTGTTTGTTTGTTTGTTTGTTTGTTTGTTTGTTTGTTTTCCTCCAGTTCTCAGAAAAACACTTTAGTGAAGGGATTTAAGTGAGTAAAAGCCTAAAGGCAATCAAACGTAGCGTTATTTTATAGGATTAACAGCCCACACTTCAAATTAGGCCGAGGGTAGTTTAGGTTAAAACGTTTATGATGTTTTCTAGCTGAAATGTGCTGACTAACTGATGTTAAAACCATGGAATCTCAGATAAAACTCAGTTATTACCGGCATGCTTCTCTTTGGTCCGATGGTTTAGTCGAGAATTCAAAGTACTCGCTTGTAACAAAAGGTGTTTCCTCGCAATCAGTAAATCGTGGTTAAAGTAGTTATAGAGTAGTTGTGGAGTGGGCAATCTTGGAAATTCAAACAGTAATCTCTTCAGATAAATCAAATCGATAAGTGCCATTCCAACTGTCACAGTGTCTATCATATAAAACGGTCAAACCGTTAAAGCATTTTGAACGTAAATAACAATCAATTTACTAAGTAGGTAAGCTCAATATACTGTTAGCAAATATCGCCATTTTTAATTTATCCATCATGCAGTTGAGTTTCCAAAACCCGCCAAACAAAGCGTGAAAAGCAAAAGTGTATTTTAAATAAAGGCTATGTCTACATGAGATAATTGTATCTTACTGGTAAGAGAAACATGGTCAACATTTTTCCGTAAAAGCAAACTTCTAATCCGAACTAAAAGGGCGTCCTGAATGTACAAGCTTTTACTGGTTTATAACAACCATAATACATTTAGTAAAGGTCAAGCTAATTAATAACCGTAAAGTATCGTATTAAGTTAATAAGTCAGCAAGTAAGCCAGTAAGTAAGTCTTTTTTTAGTGAATGAATCAAGGAATGACGTAATGAATGAATAAATGAATGGATGAATGAATGAATGAATGAATGTATGTATGTATGAATGAAAGGAAGAATGAATGAATGAATGAATGAATGAATGAATGAATGAATGAATGAATGAATAGATGGATGGATGGATGGATGGATGGATGGATGGATGGATGGATGGATGGATGGATGGATGGATGGAATAAATGAAGAAACGAGTAAATGCCTGAGTGCGTGAGCAAGCAAGTAGTAAACCATATTACCTTGAGTTACGTTCACAGCACTTCGCACCAACAACAGTGTGTTGTTGCCCTCGATTAGATGGCCCTCTTGGCAATACAGCTAGACTTATATACAGTAGGTGACTGACTGTAGTTCTAATAGCTTACCTATGGTTACGCAAAGTGCCTAATAACAGGAAGCAATCAATTGACAATGAGTAATACTTGGTAACGGATGGCCACATACCCTTAGTTTATAGCTTATATTGCGCTCGATGACCAAGTAAGTATTGTTTAAG